>JAECUM010059970.1:0-16045 GCA_016617855.1 Megalonaias nervosa
GGACAAGATAAACATGACACCTGGCTGGATTCGTTTTGATATTGGCCCATAGTGCAAGGCATACAGGATGATTGACCAGTTAGATTTTGAAATTGACCAGAAGGGCAAGACAAACAGAGAGCCTGACCAGTTTGATTTTGATAGTAACCGAGAGGGCAAGATGAACATGATGTCTTGCCAGTGCTGTTTTGATACTGGCCAAGAGAACAAGGGAGACAGTAGTACTGGCCATTTCGATTTTGAAATTGCCCAGTTGGACACAATCTACAGTTTGACTGACCTGTGAGGTTCTGATATTGACCGATATCGCACAGCTGGCATGATGATTGACCCGTTTCGTTTTGATATTGACCAGTCGAACATGCTAAACATGATGTTTGACCAGTGCGATTTTGATAATTACCTTGCGAACAGTTTAAACAGTCTGGTTGTCCGACTGAATTTTGATACTTCCCCATTGAGCATGCGAAGCAGGATGTCTGACCAGTTTGATTTTGATAATGACCGACAGGACATGAAAGACAAGTTGTTTGACCTGTTTGGTTTTGATATTGCCCCCGTGGACAGTATGTACAGGTTCCGTAATTATTATACTGACCTGGTGGACAGACGGTACAAACAGCAGTTTTGCAATCTGAAACATAGAATCATTTGAAATTGATTACTGGAAGAACGTCGAAATCTAGTAAGTTGTATAGAGTATTGAAGGATGTAGGGTAGATTTTAGGGTTCATATATTTTCGAAACTTTTCTCTTGTATCAATTGTCCTGTTTATGTAATTTAAGGAATTTTTGCTGAAAATGATATTTTTCGTATTTTTGTTGAATTCTTTCTATCATCTTTATCTGAACGTTCAAGAACGTACACCGTGCAAACAACTTGGATATATTTACGCCGCATGGCTAAGCGCGGGATCTGATCCGATTTTAGTTATGGACCTGACTCTCCCACTTGCACTGATACTAGTAATCTGTAATTGTATTTCAGTAAAATAGTCACATCATTTAGCTTATTTTAACAGTACAAATACAACCAATTAATCTGCTTGTCTAGACGGGTGTGAGAATAGAGAGGTCTCCCCTAGGATTGAGAGAATAGTACCCAATACAAAGAATCGTCAGTTACTACTGAAGCGTAAGTGTGCCTTTTTCCAAGGATGTAACATCGAAGAGGCATTTCCAGGATACATTAGGTTTTTGGTTTCTTTTGTATTGTATTCTTATCAAAGAAACATATTCTACGCCAAATATTGGTTCCCTTTTTAAATATATTAGCCATTTATAACACGTCAAGACGTTAAGAGATGGAGAGAGTTGCATGCCTTCACCTCGATGCAGGCTCTAAATCTCTTCGATAACGTATGTGAAGCGATTCTTCTGCAAGGGCTATGGTAGGGTCAGTACAGGTTAATAACCGTACATTGTCTTCTGTTTTTCCCTGCAAAATCAGCAAAAACAGAATAACCCGCGTCGTATTGAAGCTGCTGCGTGACCTGGAACAGTAACCTGTTGCGCTACTGATATAGATCCCAACAAGTCGAATTCAACTCTTACTGGCAAAAGTTCTCTTAGGTAAAGCTGCTTTTGGGCTGGCTTTTTGCTGAATGTGCAGATAGCCAAATGGACCCAAAACAACAAAGATTCAGCTATACAAAAGGCTAGTTTCCAAGCAAGGTAAACAGAGACTGTCATGATAGAAACCATACCATCGTTGCAGGACTATAGATAGCACAGATCGGCTGATAAACATATATTTTTTTTTTCTCTTGCCGCTAGCGTGACTAGAATGCTGACCTTATATTAAAGGTGAGTCAACAAGATTCTAGGCAGTGGTCTAAATGATGCCTCTTCAACCACCCCACCAGTAGGTTACATTTTGGACAAGGAGGGCTTTAAAGCTTTTGTCGAGACAAATTGAACTGGGCTCTAAGATCTAACTTCTGGCCTATGTCAGAAATGTTATACTATTACCCCCTGATTGTGATTGAAGCTAACGTCATCTCCTTGAGAAACATTAGGAGGATGGTAGCTATTAGCGATGCAGACGCTTTTGAGGGAGACATTTTTCTGCTGGTACAACTGTAAAAAAACTTTACATTTTTCCTCATTTTTTTTAAAAATATGACTTCTTGCCTGAGAAAAATCTCTCCACCACTTGAGCGGTAAAATCTTTTTTTTTTTTTCTGGCGGCCTATTTGATATGATCCACGCGAGCACGTTGAGCAATTCTGAGTTGATTGCAAAAATCTGCATTCTCGATTGATTAATCAGTCAAATTAAGTTAGTAATTTCCTGGAAGCCACCGAATCTACCTTTAAGATTTGTCCGTGATATCGTTTCTGCTTGAGGAAGTAATCGGGATAAATGTGTACTCAGAGTCACCAGATTTCTGGAAGACCATGGAGGTCAAGTGTTAAGTTGGGGGTGGTGTGGAATAGGAGTTTGGGGTAAGACGTATGAATTGGACCTATTCCATTACACAGAAAGGGCGCCAACTACACAGAAAGTTTGGATTTGGAACTGGAAAGAAGAAGGCTGGAGCATTCTGTTCTATGTGTCAGAAAGCGGTTCAGATTCGAGTGAGACCACAAGGACAGTTGGCTTGATTAGTATAAGGTAATTTATCAACAATGACAATGTCAGAAAATCTCAGCAAGAACGTGTAGAATTTTGAATCTGTAGCCCCTGCTTCCTGAGATTACTGACGACAGTTAAGTTGTCAGAAAATCAGGACGCCATTTCCAAACAACGTTTCCTGGCATGATCGAAGGACACCACAGTGCGTAAATGGAATCAGTAATTTTAAATGCCCAATGTTAAAATTAGTACATCACACTGAAGTGCCGCACACGGCAAGGTAACCGAACTAAATTTTCATGGATATACTGCATAGGCATTTTTTTTACACACAAATACATTACATTGAATGGGATAATGACCACAGCCAAGATAAGTCTTGTCATTCGCTGAGACGGATAGAACAATCATCTTTATCTCAGTAATAAACTTCAAATATCATGCAAAAACGGCGGCATTGATACGACCCAAGAGGCAAAATAATTCCAGGTAACAAATTTGACTCTTCGCCATGATGACACCATTCAGATATTATTCAATGCACATTCTTAAGGGATATAAACTCGATTCAAAATTGCTTTGAACTCCATGTCCATGTGAATGACATCCTAGGACAGAGTGAGATCGAATTCGTCCTTGTTGACAATGAATGCGAAGTAATGCAAGAGATTTTATGTCGTGGTATAAATATTTGCTCCTTTTCTGCCTTTGGAGAATGTCGTCCAGGTAGTTCGATGTCACGACGGTGTATATGGTTCTAAGTGAAACACGACTTTATGCGTGGTCCATATTAAGACCCATTAACTGAGATTCAGACCAAATGGAATTGCTCAGAATTTGTAACCAGTATCCCTGAAAATGATTTTTGTCGACTGCAAAATATTCCTCCTAACTGAGCTAAGAACCAGTCTCGTAATATAGATCTTGATCTGTGGTGCCCGAGTGTGCTAGTCGAGATGACTTAGCTTGTAAGACTTGCTGCAGCTTGCCTTTTGCTTTGGGATGATGATAGAACGAGATTCTGTGAGTGAAACGAAGGACCATGCTTCCCTGTGATGGGAAAACGCCAAAAGATTTTTCAAACTAGTGAAAACGAAGCAAAGAGAAATTATTTGAGAGACATTATGTGAAGTCCTGCTGACGAGGCACAAAGGGTAATCATAAATAATGATTGATGGGAATTGGTGGCTATCTCCCTATTCCAAGTTCGACTACTCTCGTCTTATTTCCCTTTCGATTTTTAATAGTTTTTAGCCTGGGACGGCTGAGTTAGGGAGGTTTTTCAAAGTTATCATCATAAGGAAATATTACTGAAAAAGAAATCTGTTTATTTATGATCCATAAAAACCAATAAAACATTAATCTTCTAATATGATGTTAAACTGTTTTGCAAAGCAAATCGCAGCAAACTCCATGATCTATGTCATTTTGCATTTATCGTTTACAAAGCTCGTAAATTATTAAGATGCACCTTAAATCGTATTGTGTCCGTATATCGCATCAAGAAATATACTCCTAATAAAAGTAGTTAATCACACAACCTCGGAATAATAATGCATCCTATTTTGATTTTGATCACACATGTTTCTTCTGGCTAGTTAACACTGTAATTGTATTATGAAAGATGCCAAAGTTCTTACTTCATTGCCTATAAACTGCTCCAGACCCTGAATAAGTTATATATGTTTATATTGTTAGTTCACATTTTGAACATATCTTGAATTTATTTGCAATTGCAATTTAAATTATATTAAATAAACTCTTGCCATCAAGGTGGTACCATCATGAAGGAGAGCAGACTAGATTATGTACCTTAAAAAACAGTAATTAGAACATCTACAAATCAGAAGTTCTTAGTAATTTTGATCCGCATTTAATTGACATTTTAGCCAAAATGGGTGTTGATTTCAACACAGTGAAACATAACCTTTAGACTTTGCAATACATTTTGTCATTAACAACTGCGGTGAAAACAAATTTCCGTATATTATCAGCATTAACTTTAATGCCATATTGCCTGCAAGTTAAAAATAGCTTACAACGACTCCTGGCAAATATGAATACAACATTTTCATCATTCCTGATTACGATTGAGTTACTGGTATGCACGTTACATCAAGATATTAAAGAAATTATTATTCAGTAAATGAATCTCTCTCTTATGTGATATAAATAAAAATTTTTTTAATGTTTATGGTGTGTCCTCATTGTTTTTGAAAACAAGCAGTCCAAAGTGAATCGTTGAAGTTTGAAAGTAACCGTAATCCTTTTAGTCAGTAAATTATTACAAGAACTGAAATTACAAATGTATCTCGTACGTATCGTGTTCCTCATAGTGTATAAAATAATTATTATGTGAAACAGGCAAACAAAATTAGATGGCTAACTTTTGCGGCCATCGGACATCAGTATGTATTGCTGTGTTTATTTAGTTTGCATTGTTTGTTAGTTAGATTTGTATTGTTTGATTTCATTATATGCTATTGTATTGTAACATTGTATATTGGAATTGACCTTGTCCAAAACTGAGTTCATTTTCTACCTGACCTGAATTGTTGATTTAGTTTTTTTAGTAAACATGTTTATCTCAGTCTGTGTCTTGAACATTGGGAATTCCTTATGAATTACCTGGTCTAACTGTTGTTTACTAAACATGTTACATTATTATTTTAGTAACAGACTTCTAATTATAACTAGCATGTTAATTTGTAAACATTAAGACGTTTCTGGAAGGTTATTTTCCATTAGGTAATGCTTTCTTAGAAAATGTTAATTGTGATATGAGGTCAAGTAAAAGTCTAAATAATCCTGTTATTGGAAAAGCTCATTATCATGCGTTAACATCCGAGCAGATTCAAGTTATTGCGTACATTATTTAATTTGGAATTATTAAAATAATTTCTTCTCTGGAAATGCAAAAGTGCTCTGATAACATTCTTGGCAACAGAGACTTGAATTTACAGTGAAATCTCAAAATAAGATTTAATTCTCGGATTGTATTATTGTGATCCAACAAAAGACTATTGGCAAATTAACACTTTACGTGTTATAACAGACACTTTCAGCGTTGGACTTAATTTGGATTTCTGCTACAGTTTATTCAGAACTTTTATTATTAGGATTGGTGTCTGCTATTCTAGGATTATTTTTGGGATTTAATTCGCAATACCTCAAGTACTTTTTATATTCACTTTGTATTCTAGGGAAATAAATTATTTGTTGAATTTTGCAAAGCTTGTTGATTTTCACTCTTTTCAGTTACCTATTTTAAAAGTATGGGCTCGTAAAATTATGCAGTTAATGAATGAAAGAGGCTTACATTGAAATACATAACACAAGCGTTGGAATGGGGAATATTGTAAATAGTGAAAATTCCAGATACGAGAATACTTCCAGTGAATGCAGATTTGTTACCTAGGAAATATCATTACAAACCTCACATAAACCGATTCATTGGCCGCAAAGCAGAAGCTGTAAATTATCTGTCACATGACTAAATAATAATCCAGAAATATTGCGGCGGCTGTCAAGTCATGGAAACATTTGTTGGGTGGGTTGTGGGGGCAGAGACCGCTAAAGGGTTTTTGATCTTACCTCGCTTTCGTACAGGTTGATATACTCAGGAGTAACGTGTGAACTCGGCTGACCAGAAAAGCAAGGCATGCTAAACAGGGCTAATTAGGATTGTTGCCAAACAATTTCCCATTTCACTATATTGCATCTGTTTGATACCTGGTTTATGTTTATCTGATTAAAAGACATTCCATTATCGGTCAGGATTAGTTTTTACCCCGCGTAAGACACTGAAAGAAACCCCAGTCCTGAATCGAGATGCAAAATGGCAACTCCGTTTCCGGCAGTCTTTGAAACCCTACCACCACCTTTCGAATAATATTATTTTCATTCTCCAACCCCATACACCACTTTCCATTTTCAATCTACCTATGATAAATCTATTTTGCGTTATTGATGTAAATGCGTATCCAATGGAATCTAGACTTGAAGTGTTTTGATTGAACAAGAGATTGGACAAGGAAAAGTGTGTATGACAGAATTCATATATTTATGATTTCGGCATGTTTTTTTAATTTTTCATAGAATCATCCTTATATTCAGTTTGATGTTATTTTCAAGAAGAGACAAGAGATGAGTACGCTCAATAATATTAATAGCCAGAGAAATTCTTTATTATTCCAAGAGCTAATTTTGTTGTCATGGTGTCATGTCACTATGGCCTTGTACTGTCTTTGTAAAAAACGACTCTACTTAGCTGTATAGTAGGCTTATAACTAACACATTATATTTAGCTACAACTTAATGATGCTTGGGGTGGAGATATAAATGAGCAATTCCAAATATAAGGCATCAAATCGGCATCGTTTGCTCATTTCATTCAATAGAGTTTACAAAACATAAACTTTATTTCTTGTCATTTTAAAACCGCTTTAACTTACAAGAGAACACACGTTTATGAGCACATAAACATGGAGCTCAAGTATCTTACAAAAGCAAACGTTCTCTAAAGGTCTCGAAAAAGATAAATAAAGCTATTACAATTTAGGTTATTAGCTCCACAAATTATGATTTATAAATTGTATAAACATTCCACTGAACATTCTGTACCTTCGTGCAATCTTTAATGTGGTAGTTTAGTTCTGTACCTTCGTGCTATCTTTAATGTGGTAGTTTAGTATATGACTGGGATATTATATCATATAGCTGATTGTAATAGTAACATTTATTTTTCTTTATAGTGGAATTTTAATTACACTCGCAGATAATAAATATATATTTTTCTTTTCAAGCTCGTACTGAAAGATAAGACTTCAAGACTGGTTGACTTATTTTCAAAATAAATGTATCTCTCAACTAACTGCATATGTATTTTTTCATCTGATGAATGCAGATGTGAATATCATTTTAGAAGCAAAGTTACGTAACATAATTGTATTCGATACTGAATCGAAACATTAAATTGTGTAAGAATCTTTGCGTTAAGCCGATCGTTGTGACATCAAATCGTGCCAAAATTTTATGCATACAAATGCTGAATCTCTTCGGATACTGTACTTTTAGGACAGTATCTCAAACACGCCAACACATTTATAAAGGAATGCTTTGAATTCTAAAACTTACCACAACGTACACCCGCTATCTCCACATAAGTACAGTCGTCCAATCCGTTTCCAATAAATGAACATTGGGCAATGGAATCCTCTTCTCCAGTGCAGTTTACATCGTCCATTAGAAATGGTTGTGAAGCACAGCAGAAAGCGGATGCGCTGTTACTTCTGAATAGAGGCAAAAAGATCAAAATACCTTGAGTTCCCTTGAATTATTCGGTAGCGTACAGAAAATACACATATGATGTTTGAACTACGTTACTACAGTCATACGTGTCTTAAGCAGTCAACTATGGGGATCAACAGAGATGACCTTCTATGACAGGTTGTTGCTTAATACAGTGCTTATTTGTACAATAATTTTATTCTAGGGAACTGGAACGGGTTTTCTTTTAATATTTTATGGAAAGTTATTCTTGTAAACAGGTAACAGTCACGACAGGACTGACTGTATATCAAACATATTTGACAGTGATGCTGAGAACAAAATAGACTATTCAATGACATTGATTGCTTTATAGAGAAACAATGAATAGACAATTCGGCGTGCTTAATAAAAAGACTCATATATTTGATACTTTCGGATCGGTGGTTTTCTAAAGGTTTTAATGTTGGAGTCAGTAAATGTTCATTGCCATTGAATAATCAAGCTCTAAATAATATGGGACTTCATTAGAAATTATATGCTGTCGATGACGTTACGTCGAACTTGAATTATAATAGGGTCTCCGGGAAGAATTCTTTCTCGTCTATGAGTTCAGATTAACGCCCTTGCATGACAATCACGTAAGCAGCAATAATTGAGCAACAATAACTGATGTAATTGAGGTCAACCTTGAAAACAGATTACGTAAATGACGTTGCTGTATGAGATGCTCCTGAAAAGGGCATGGTCACATGGTCACTCGTCACGTTGAAAACACATGAGATGAGTCATGATAGAGGATACATTCGACGTCATATCGAGATGACATAACTCTTAAACTATAATGTATTTTCCTGAAACATTACAAGTGTTCACTTCGTAATTTTAGTAGTATTTTAAATAAGAATGTATATTTCTCTGGACCAGATAGTTTTGTATTGATTCATTTCAGTTAGAGCTGTTTTGTTCTAAACAGTCTGCATATCGCCCTTGCCACAGTACTGAAACTACTCTTCTGAAAGTAGTCAATGACCTTCTCTCTGCTTTGGATAGCGGAAAGATTACAGTCCTCACCCTCCATGATTTGTCTGCAGCATTTAACACAATAGACCATGATATATTTCTTCACCGTCTCCAGCATGTATTTGGCATTCGTGCTACAGTCTTACTGTGGTTCAAGTCCTACTTGGTCAACAGGACACAAATTATGTCCGCAAATGGAAAACACTCCAGCCCAGGTGATCTATGTTGTGATGTTCGATAGGGATCTGTTCTTGGACCTGTTCTCTTGATTCTATACACTCAGCCGCTCTCAAGTATCATAGATCATCATCCAGTGTCTCGCCAACTGTACGCTGATATACACCCAAATATACAAATCTATCCACCCAAATGAAGTTGATGCTACCATCCAAGGCGTAGAGAGGTGCATTTCTGATGTGAAATCATGGATGACATGTAACAAGCTGCAGATGAATGATGATAAAACTGAAGCTATTCTGATTACAATATAAATACTTTCTCATTCACGTCCTTTACCTCAGACAATAAATATCAGCAACACCAACATTAAATTCACACAGTCAGTACGAAACCTATTTGTTACTCTCGACAGTACTCTCACATTGCACCAACATGTCATGAACATATGCAAGGCTACATATCTTGACCTGAGACGCATCAGCTCCATCCGCAAATGTATTTCAGTTGATGCCACTAAAACACTTGTGTGCTCCTTAGTGCTTTCAAGACTGGACTATTGAAACTCAATTCTGTCTCGTTCATCTCAATATCTACTCCAGAAACTTCAAAGTTCAAAACACAGCTGCTCGGATCATCCTTAGAGTTCCACGATCAGAGCACACTGCCCCCCCCCCTGCTCTGTACCCTACACTGGCTATCCATTCGATCCAGAATCAAACACAAAATTTTGTTCTCTGTGCTACGTTTCACTGACGGGCTCCAGTCCAACATACCTATCTGACCTCACCCATGTGTATACACTTGCAAGATACTTACGCTCCTCTTCTGACAATCGTATAATCATTATTCCAGCTATGAAAACGAAGTCATATGGACAACGTTCTTTTGCATACCGGGGCCCAGCAACGTGGAACGAATTGCCCACTGAACTTAGACACAAAGACACAGTGATCTCATTCAAGAGCACTCTTAAAACTCACCTATTTCGACTGCAAGAACAAACTTAAAGACCTAATAATGTTTCCTACCTTAAATATTTTCAGCATGTTTTATGTTTTCTAGTTTCATGGTGTTTGTTGTTTGTAATCATATCATTATATGTGTTTTTTTATGTTGTATGTGTTGTCTAATGTTGAAAAGCGCTTAGAGCTTCTAAAGATTAGGCTCTATACAAAGTCTTCCTTATTATTATTATTATTATTATTATTATTATTATTATTATTATTATTTTACTGTTCTATCACTTATTTTTTAAATATTCTTAATTAATTTTTACCTTTAACCTGTCGCAAATGCTATTAACCAAGAATACTTCGCAGCTTACTCTAATGTTGAAAATGTGAATGCCCTTTGTGGAAAATATAAATTCAGCACCTTTTGTAATAATATCAAGCAAGTAAAAAAGCTTAAAACAAAATGGATCTCTTTTGCATGTTTTGGTATATTTATGCTAGGCTCAGATGATCTGCAGGCTTTGGCATGGTTTAAAGGGATATTGTTAGACATACATGCAAATACAAAACACATAACCTTTTGGCTTGACTAGTACCTCTCTTTTCTAGATCTGGATGGCTCTGAAAAGACCGTTTTGGTTGTGAGGTTTAACAAATACTATGCCGTTTAACAGTTCTTCTCCGTAAACTTCTAATCACAGCCGGTCCGTAGATTAAGACACGTTTCAGGCAGCCTTACCACTCATAATGGATTGGCTTCTTCCATATAAATGCATCTCTGATCCTGATAAAAGCCCACGATACCTTGACATACATGAGGTAGGCCAGATCATAGTATGTTGGATATGATAGCAGAAGATTCCACACTAGTCCACATCTTGTCAGTTGATCTTTCGAACAGATGAGACAATGAGCAAATGTGCCTGTTCAAATAAACTGGACGGAAACAAATTTGTTTTCCACTTATCAGAATACAAGTAACACAATTCGGTCATGGCATGTTGTCTATCTTCCAATCAGAAAATAGCGGAACCGAGATGGCACTTTCAATATGTTTACCAGGCAGAGCGGAAAAAGTGTTATCACTGGGTTCCTGATGAGTGTGTGTGTGGTTATAAAGCTTTAAATTATTATATATTGATAAAGAATATTATCGTTCCATTCCAGTGGTTACCTTTGACGACCTAAAAGTCAAGACAAAATCAAGTCTTTCGTGTGAAAATGTTGGATCTTTGCAAAAATCGTACGTGTGCAAGATCATCAAGTCGTTAATTGGCCCTTGAAACAACCATATCAAATCATCTACCAAAATTAAGTGCGACCTTCCGATTGCAACACGGTATCGTACGGGTACCTAGCACCTGTGGAAAAAGGTTCCAGGACAGGAAAATCATTCTGAGTACAGAATACTCACCAAGAATGATGATGACTTTAACACAGCAACAGTGCGATGGACCCAGTTCAAAGAGTGCAAATTACCCGCGGTCTTGCCTTGGCTATTGTTTTTTTGCCAGTCAATTCCAGACCTTAAAACGTTAATGGCAAAAACTATCGAAAGATTACCTACTCCCGAATTTTTAGCCCAACAAGACTTATCTCCTCCTAGGGACGAGGAAACCAAGTAAAATATTTCAGTTGTAGTGTGATGAGTCGTATGGACTATAAAGATTCAGCCTTTCTGTAACATGCCAGAAAATTTCCGTTCTGTCACTAACATTATTTGTTCGATCCACATGGTAAAGAGAATGGCGCTCATCTGTGCATAAAAGGATATAAATCAAAGTTATAAATAATAATTATCATAATAACGAACAATCCAACACAGCAATCTTGTGACCAGAGTGACCAGGGAGACCAGGCCTGCGTGACCATGCCGCTCTATTAGCAGCAAGACCTTTCCGATTAACGAGCAAAAGTGATACCGTTCATGGGCCTACCTATGGATGTCATCCACATACGAACACCCGCTTTGGATACCATCAGTTCATAAAGAATTGCAAATCAAAGAAAGATATCTACGCGTTTCCAATGACTTTGCCTGACTATTGCAGTTTTACTAGTCGACTCAAGAAGCTCAAAGGGAAATGGCATAATGTCTGGAAGGACCTAGTCCCAAAACATTAGCCAGAGTAGGATATGTCTACTTGGGAGAAGGAGATAAAGTACGGTACTTCAGCTGTAGTATGACACTGCACAATTTGGAGTATAAAGATACAGCTTATCTTGACCATTCCAGATGGTCTCTGTGTTGTCACCACATTCCTTTCGCTAGTCCAAAATAGGATTCTGATGTCGAATAATTTTGAAGATGAGAGGATTTGTAGTTAACCTCCCGAGCTACGAGAACTAATTTTGTACAGAGGGTTTCTCACATTCAAATGAAACGTGAAGAACAATTTCATCCTCTACAACATAGACTGTTAAATTGTTGGTGTCAGCATGTCATGCGAGATTGATTACTTTGAAAGTGTTCAAATGATCAGGCATTGATCAACGACCTACAAGTAAGGAGAGTTTCGACTTCCAACTAAATGGCTAGAATACTTCATAGAATTCCAGATGACAGTGATTTGCAGGATTATAAAAAAAAGTTTAAACGAAACATAACTTCAAGGTCAGACTATCTCGCGACGTATAATGTGCGGTGAGTTAATGACTGCATAATCTCTTTGATGTGGTTTACCAGCAGATTCCGTTACCTCAAAACGACATTCTTCCCATGAACGAAGAGCATACGTTTCGTTTTAAAAATCATAAGTAGCTTTGTCACAACCAGTTTGTCAAAGAACTGATACTCAAGCCAAAATACAAATCACTTTGAAACCAGGTAGAAGTGAATCATTAGTGGATTTCATTATTCTTTAACTTTCAAAATGGGATGCTAATACCGCCGCTGAAAAGAACCCAAAGAAACTCAAAGACAGATAAAAGAGAAGAGAGTTGGTGCAAGTTCACATTCAAGAAGGAAGAAGAAGAAAAGCCCCTTCTCCCCCTCCCCCCCCCAAAAAAAAATCTGCAAATAAGAGAGGGTCTGCCGCTAGAACACGTATGTACTCAATAAATCCTTTCTCAGTGACGATTTCACTTGTCAATTCTTCTCTTCTACTCCTTTAATGACTATGACTGCCACAACTGGTTTAACACCAGTATTTCCCAATTTTATGCAAAAATGGAAACATGTATCTAAAGAAACTTCTGCTTCCTCTGCGCCGATGTAAAAACAAGACAGAACAGGTATGTTACAATGTTTACTGGGTTTATCCAAATAGGAGCTGGCAATATTTACTCCATTGAAAAACCTTATCGTCGAGTGTTACCCGTTATTACGACCCTGTGGTAATATACTAAGTAACAAAACGAAGCAAAACCACCAAGTATTATAAGACTTAACAAATACTTGAACTGTCAAAGTTATAAAGTGAAAGTGTAAGAGGAACTTACGGCACTATTAACTAATCCAAAATAATCATAAACAAGTTATATTCAATTCCAAAAGAACAGAATGTTCCGAATGAATTTCAGATCCTCGAATGCACTAATCTGCTAAGAGTCCTGATGTATCAAAATGGCATTGTCCAGAACTGCTATGAATAATTCACAATAGTCCCAGAATAATATTTTAGTCCAGTGAACACTTTGTAGCTCCAATGAATAATCCTAACAAATGTCGCATCTCAAATTATCTAAATAAAACATCAAACACGTCTGCAGACAGATTTTAACATATTAAATGAGAATCCGAAATATGAATGAATCCAAAAAGGAAGGAATTGATTGATCAGTTCTCTGCTTATTTATACCTCCAAGAGTCTATTATGACTATATGTCGCAATATATCCCACGTCACAGACTTTACTACACAATGTAATATTTCACAATACCTATCTACGTGACCTAACCCATTCAATTGGAAATAACTTAATTCTTCGAAGAACCTACCTAACTTCACCAACCAATGACAACTTACCCCAATCTTGTCAGCAAGTTTTATCAATGATATTATTATTAATGATGTAAACACCTACGTCAACAACTATTTAAAGATTCTATGCTACACTCTTACCATCTTAAAATAGAACTTTATACCCGTGTACAAAATTTAAACATTTAATATCTTCATTATAGATTATCATTACAATTTACAGTCATGAACAAATATTACACATAATATTGAGACAATCATATACCAAGAGTTACAAAAATATAGATATATACAAAACCATATTTAAGTTGATGCAAAGTCCCAACAATCAATGGAGACCAATTCCAGGAAAAGTGTTGGATAAGACTCACTTCAGTTTTTTTCTCCTGAAACAAAGATATCAAACAGTTTGCACCATCATCATCTACAACGTCCGTAGAAACCTCCTCCATAAAAGGAAAGAGGGATCCCATCATCGTTTCGTCAAACATTTAAATGCTTTACCAGTACTGACCAAATCCAAAGTTCCGATGCAGAAACGAATAATTCAAAAAGCACCAAAAGAAATCACCGATGGTGTGTTTGAACGTTGTCAGAGAAACGATGCTTTCGACCAATAAACAGAAAGAGCAATTAGGAGGACATCGTCACCATCTTCGTCTAACGATAAAAGTATTTGCCTCTCAGTCAAAAGAAGAACAATGCCCATTCAATGAATATGATTTCTGCACATATTGATAGGACCATTGTCAAAAGTAACGCTTCTTTGTTAGGATCAAATGATTGACCTCTTTTTGGCGAATTATAAGAGGATGAAGTTGAATATAAAAGTAGACACAACTCTGGAATGACATCACGCTTGCACCCTTAGATCTTATGGAAGGTAGAAAATTACTTCTAGCTTTTTTAAACACTATTTATGGAACTCGACCCTTATAACGAACTAACACGCTATTTACCTAGTAATTTTAATCTAACCGCGATATCACACTTACAACAAGAATTGCAATCATTCATGGAGGGAACAGATTTACTAGAAACAGGAAGATCGCAACTGTACGGACACTTATTGCAACGATTTCAACTGTTTCACCAGAAATATTTAGACCAGATGGCCAAAACATACTCTAGGAGATTTCAAGAATGACATGAAAAGCAAAGAAACACAAAAATCAACAAAGACGATGACAGAAATAGCTAAAGGAATGGAAGAAGAAGACAAAGAAACAAGAGAAGCGATTCCAACTCCTTGTTGCTTTTCTAATAGCTTAGTAAGGCAATTCTGTTGGCACTTTCCCCTACTGCGAAACGAAAAGAAATGAAAGCTTGGGTAAAACAAATGATATGGACAGTAAAAAAAAAAACAGAAAGAAGGAAAGACCGAGGAGAAAAAAGAAATCATGAAACAAACTAATGTAAGAACTGATGACCACTCCTACTACTTGTCAGATACGTCAAGCATCGCAATCCAGATTACCATACGAGCAGCTTAAGAGCAGTATCTAACAGTGGGTGACTTATTGAGAAGCAACAAAAACAGCATCCTAGATAGATACAATTTTTGTCAGTATTTACAAGAATCCTGTTCCTGCTGGCTACCGTAAAATTCAAAATATTTACATGAACAATCGATGAACGCGTTACACAACCAATTGGACTATAATTTTCTACAAGTCAAATGAAAGCAGCAGTAATCGATCATTACTGACAAACAGATTCAGCAAGTGTCTCATTTAGTGTCGTAAAATCCAGATTAAAAATACTTGCTGAGCGTCATTCACATGTTTCAAAATCAGCTTGGGAAATTCCTTTATCTTCTGAAACAAGTTCCTTGCTTTGAAACTGATCTAGAACAAAAGCGGTCAACATAAATTACGAAAGCAAACAGACAAAGACACCGAATATTTAACCGAAAGTTTTTCAAAAGACTTGAAAAATGGCACATTCGTTGTATCACCACTTAAAATTATGAAACGAAATCTAATGTCATAGAACTTTTGAAAGAATTTTGAAAGAACGTATGTGGTGATATTGTACACATCAACATACTGCATACATGTAAACAAGTCTACTCCAAGCTTACAGTTAATTATATAACCATAGCATCGGATGTGCTCCAGAA
>JAECUM010059971.1:0-11158 GCA_016617855.1 Megalonaias nervosa
GGTGAATCCAAAATCTAGTCCTAATAAAGGTCTATGAAAGTCCTAAATGAAAGAGAAGTTCCTTAAAAATTACAATACCGAAAATGTATTGGTCCTCCAAGAACCGTGACATTGTCAAGATGACGTTGTCCAGAATTACTTCGAATAATTTATAACAGTTCCAGAATAATATTATACACTGTATTGCGACTGTACTGTGCAATAGACCCCATGTGACAACATTTACTGTTGATTTTACATTGAATTAAGCATATTAACATGGCCTAGCACAACCATTGGGAATCCACAGAATTATTTTCGAAAGATCGATATCCCATCAGTCACCGAGAAACTACGCCATAGACGCCATTTTAAGTCTGATTATTAAGATTAATTTTACTAATTGTTAGCGCATATGTAAACATCTATTTATAGATCCTATGCAATATTATATTCAAGTCACGTAGGCCAAACTGAAATAAAGATCTTCTGTACACATTACAGCCATGAATAAGAATTATCAAAGTTAGATAAAATCATGTACCAAGAATTAGATTAATATATATATATATATATATATATATATATATATATATATATATATATATATATATATATATACACACACATAACATCACCCCTCTTAAGGAAAAGAATGATTTATGCAATAAAGATTTCTTTTTCCATATTAATCAAATACACGCATGACAACATTTCAAAAGAAGAGGTATAATGAATGTATGCAATGCATACAAAATAAAGCAATATAAAACTCTTATAAACGTGAAAGTGCATCTGCAATTAAATTTTCTTTTCTGTTGATGTACCGAATATCGATGTATTCTTGCAACAGCAGACTCCACATCAACAACCTCTGGTTTTTATTTTTCATTTTGTTGATGAAAGTAAGGGGACTGTTATCACTGAATGCAATAATCGTGAAGGGGCAGAATTAACATACACTTCAAAATGTTTTAAAGCCAGGATTAGAGCCAAACACTGGATGATACAAGCCATCTTTATCTTCCTGAATTGATACGCCACCAACCCCCACATCACTTGCATCAACAGACATTTTAAATTGTTGATTGAAATCTGGAGCTGAAAGAACTGGTGCACTCTTAGTATAGCATTTAATTTATCGAACGCATCCTGACATTTGTCAGTCCAATAAAACTTGGTCTTCTTACTCAATAAATTAGTCAAGGGCTCAGCAGTTATGAAAAACTTTGAGTAAAATTTCGATAATATCCAGCCATACCCAAAAATCGCATCAGTTGCTTTTTATTGATAGGCACAGGGAATTCAGAGATAGATTTTACCTTAGTTTCTACAGGTTTAACTTGTCCATGTCCCACAGTATGTACACAAGCTCAGCAAAATTCACTTTTACTTAGATGAATTTCCAGATAGTTTCCAGGTGATCCTTCAAGGAACCGCTGTAAATAATGACTACGTCAATGTATGCATCACAGCCATCTATACCAGATGTCACCATGTTCATTAAGCACTGGAATATAGAGGAAGAATTTTTCGTACCAAACGACATCGCTTTGTATTGATGGATCCCATCTGGAGGTGCAAAAGCCGAAATTTCTTTTGCTATATCCGTGAGTGGAATCTGCTAGAATTCTTTTAACAGGTCAAATTTGGTGACATATTTTGCACTTCCGATCTTGTCAATACAATCATCAATTCTCGGTACTGGACAAGAGACTGTTTTGCCGACACTGTTCACCTTTCTGTAGTCTGTGCACATTCGGAAAGAATGATGTGGTTTCAGCACAAGAATACACGTCGAACTCAAGTTGTTTTTGCTTGGTTCAATAAAGTCATTCTCCAACAAATATTCAAGTTCCTTCTTCAAACATTCCTGCTTAAGAGGATTCATCTTTGAAGCATGTTGTTTTACAGGTTTAGAATCTACAATTTCAACATCATGGCAGATTTTGTTTGTTCGAGTTGGAACATCTGGGAACATGTGATCATATTCACATATTAGCTGCTTTACCTCATTCGTCTCCTCTGGCTGTAGATGTGAACGTTTATTCTTCAGGTTTTTTAATATTTCAGAATTTTGAAGACTGGTTGAACCAAAGTCGTTACATTCCGGTTGTACGTCATCGTTTAAATCGTCATTGTGTGGGACAGGAATAACTAAAGTTATTGTATGATTTATAAAGCTATATGGATCAACATACTTCTTTAACAGATTGATCTTACAGAGTTGTTTCCCTTTCCGCCTCCCAGGCGTATCGATGATGTAATTTAAATCACTTAACTTTCATTGTAACCGTATAAGGACCATAATACCTAGCCTGAAGAGGAATTTGACGTATGAGCAAGAGAGCCAGAACTTTACCACCTGATTGAAAAGTTATTTTCCTTGTAGTTTTATCATACCTCAGTTTCATTTGTGATTAGGTGGACTGAAGATTATTTCTTGCCATTTCACACGCTTTCAATAGTTTGTATTTAAAATCGGAGACATAATCAAGTAAACTGATCTCTGATTCTTCTATTAAAAGAAGTTTTACTTTAAACAACTTCAATGATCCACGAAAAGTGTGTCCTAAAACAAGTTCAAAGGACCAAATCCAAGGGATTCTTGAACCGAATTCCTAACAGTAAATAAAAATAAGTGAACACCTTCGTCCCAATTTTTTCAGGTATTAAAACAATATGACCTTATCATATTCTTTAAAGTCTGATGAAATCTTTCCAACGGCCCTCGCCCCTGACTTTCACGGTGATACGCAGAGGACTTGAACTGTTGTATACCTAATTCATACATACCTTGTTGGAAGATTCCTGACATAAATTTAAACCTTGATCAGATTGGACGGACTTTGCAAGGCTCAAAAGTGTACAGAGCTTTATTAAGGCTTTGACTATAGTTTTAGCCTTAAAATTCCGTAAAGGAATTGCCTCTGTAAACCTTGTTGACGCATACCTTATGGTCAACAAGTATTAGTTCCCTGACTTAGTCATGGGTGAAGGACCTACTCAGTCTACCATTATTCAACTAAATGGTTGGTCAAATGCAGGAATTTGTTGTAAATTAGCTTTAGGTATCTTTTGGTTAGGTTTCGTACCATTTGACAAGTGTGACAAGATGTAAAGCAGTTAGAAACATCACTCTTAATTTTAAGCCAGTAAAAATGATGTGAGATCTTATAGTAGGTCTTATTGAGTTCCAAATGACCAGCCAAGGGAGTTTCATGGGCTAAACTTAGAATTTCCTATCTATATGACTTAGAAACCACACTTTGATAGCTAACTGACCGCTAGTCATCAGCGAGTACCTCGGGTTGTCTCCTTTTTCTCATAAAGACCCAATTTTTCATAACATAGCAAGTTGATACCTCTGCGGAGTCAGCTTCGATAAAAGCCCTCAGAAACAAACAGGAGATCTCAGGATCTTACTCATGTTCGACGAAAAGGGAATGTCGTTTGTCACCCTGATTAGAGAAATAGTTGTTAAAAAGAGAATCACAATGATCGATACATTTTGATTGATCATTAACAGAAGCAAAAGTGACCTCTTCAAAAGTCTGAGCAATACATGTGTCAATGAAAGGAATAGTTTCCTGATCAACTTCATTCTCAAGAGCTCTTTTGCCATAGCTGTAGTAGTTGCACAAGCGGGGTATAAATCAAGGATTTAATTTTCATTAGGATCACATTTTGATCCAAATAAGTCTTGCCCACTACAAATGGATTGACCACAACCTTATATCCAGCTAAGTCAATGCCTAGCAATGTAAGAACACCCTCCATGGGTAAATAATTCACAGCGCCATTAGTCACTGGCTCTGAAACTAAGTCTGATGTTAACATTATGGAGAAGAATTTGAATAAAACCGCACTCTATTCCCTGATCAAGAACACTTTCAGAAGAAGAAGACTTCTCTGACAAAGTCAAAGTACCTGACATTAAAAGACAATGAGAAGCTCCTGTTTCCAGTAATATTGTAATAGGATAGGATTGGTCGAATCACCAATAAGTGATATAGAACACTTCGACATGAATGGTTCTTAGTTCTCCATAATAGAATCAGACTAGGGTTTGTTTGACCCCACAAATGTATTGTTTCCAATACATGACCATGACCTCAATCCTAACAGAAACAAGAGTATTTCGAACTGCTCTGTCTTTAGTCTGTTGCTTATTTTTTAACTTAAAGTAATCAGAAATAACGTGCCCCAATTTCTTGCAATAAGTGCACGTAGGAAGAGAAAAGGGTTTCTGATTAGTCTTATCAGATGTTGGATACTTATTAGTTGTACCAGAATGAAATAAGTAAATACTAGCTTGAGACTCATTTGGTCTCCTACTAACCATTTGCTGAGAGGAAAACTTATTGATAAATGAAACTTTGTGAGCCAAGGAATACTTGTCAGCTGTACAAGCAACGTTTTCAAAAGTAGCTATTTTGTGTTCATCAAGGTAAATTTTGACGTCACGATGGACGCATTTCTTGAACTCTTCAACTAATATGAGTTGTCTAGGTGTATTATAATCTTTATCAATCTTTTTAGATGCATACCACCTGTCAAATAGCTGTTCTTTTTCCCTAGCAAACTCGACATGGGTATGGCTATTTTTGTTGTAACAATTCCTAAACCGCTCTCGATATGCCACAGGTTCCAACTCGTAACCCTTTGAGATATATTCCTTTGACCAAGTCATAGTCAGCACTTGCTTGTACTGACAGTGAAGTATAAACTTCATGACCTTTGCCAATAAGTACACTCTGTAAATAATAAAGTCCAGTGCTCTCTTGGCCATTTCAAATTCTCTGTTATTTTTTGAAAATGTGAAAAATAGCGATCTACGTCATTTTCTTTAAAAGGAGGTTCTAATCTAATATTTTTGTAACATCTAAACTGAATGTCATGAATGATGCTTCGTGCTTGCCAGTTCGATTTCTTTCAGTTTTAATCGCATTTCCATCTCTCTATCTTCTTTTTGTAACTGTAACTTCATTTGTATCTCTTCTTTTTCATTTGCAATTTCATTTCTATTTCTTTTTCTTCTTTTTGAATCTCTCTCTCTTCATTTTGCAGATGAATCTCTGTTTAGTTTTCTTGCATTTCTCTCTCTCTCTCTCTCTCTCTCTCTCTCTCTCTCTCTCTCTCTCTCTCTCTCTCTCTCTCTCTCTCTCTCTCTCTCTCTCTCTCGTTTTCCTGTATTTGCATCACTCTTTCTTTTTTCTGCATTTTCATTTTCATTTCTATTTCTTTTTCTTTTTTTTTTTCATTGTAATTTCATCTTCATTTCTTTCTCTTTTTTGAGTTTGCATTTGTTTCTCTTTTTCCTCTTTTTCAAGCTCAAGCTTTCTTAACTTCATTTCATTCTTGTATTTTAATTTCAATTCCATAACTTGCAGGTTATAGCCGAGTCAGACTTTACTAATCGAATCCAAAGCATTTTTGTCCAAAATATTCTTCTCTACCAAATATTGAACCAAAATATTTTTATTTCTTGTTTTAACAAAGATGGCTTTGCCTCTGAAAGATCATATTGTCTGGCAAGTTTGTGCAATTCGTCTTTTTTCAAGGACTCTAGCCGTTCTTGGCCAGGATTTAAAATAAAGCTCCACTTTAGTTGATTTTGGGAACTTGATGGTTTCGCTATGTAAAATCACAAAGATTACTGACTAAGATAATTCTGAAATAAATGAATTTAAATTTCAAAACAATTTCAATTTCTCTGAAATTCTTATCCCGGACAAGCCCCCAATTTTGTTACGATTCTAAGGTCACAAACGTAAGCAGGAGACAAAAAGGAAAACCAACAAGTTTTATAAAACTAACAAACAGTTTAATTATTAAAGTTATAAATGCAAAACGTGAGAGGAACTTACACTAGGATGAAATGAATCCAAGCTAGTCCTTATCAAGAACTATGAAACTCTTAAATGAAAGAAAAGTTCTTTATAAATTTCAATACCGAAAATGTATAGGTCCTCCAAGAACCGTGACGTTGTCAAGATGACGTTGTCCAGAATTCCTTCGAATAATGTATAATAGTTCCAGAATAATATTATACACTATATATTGCGACTGTACTTTGCAATAGACCTAACGTGACAACATACACTGTTGATTTTGCATCGAATTAAACATATTCATGTGACCTAGCACAACCAATGGGAATCCACAGAATTATTCTTGAAAGATGGATATCTCATCAATCAGCGAGAAACTACGCCATAGATGCCATTTTAAGTCTTATTAATAAAATTAATATAATTGTTAGCACTTATGTAAACATCTATTTATAGATCCTATGCAATATTATACTCAAGTCACGTAGGCCAAACTGAAAAAAGATATTCTGTACACATTACATCCGTGAATAAGAATTATAAGAATTAATTAAAATCATGTACCAGGAGTTACAAAATATATATATATATATATATATATATATATATATATATATATATATATATATATATATATATATATATATATATATATATATATATAACATTAATAAAAAGTTAATTCTTACGTGTCACGCTGACCGCAGCAAGATTCCCTCAGTTATAGGACAATAATCATCTTCTAAAATTTATACCGTTACATACAGTATAAACTGCTCGGTGGTTATAGTTTGTCATGGGCATCAAACATTTTAGTTTAGTTTTTATATAGACGACAGATTACATGTAAATATATATTATGTATAAAGGGCCTAAGATTAGTGACAGCGGTGCTTTTATAAATCACATTATATTCTGACAGGTATGCATATAGATTGGTACCTTACATTGCGGAAATTACTAATATTCATTATATATCCATTTATGTGTGTATATATATATATATATATATATATATATATATATATATATATATATATAACTATATATATATATATATATATAAACATTCACTTGTATTTATGCCAAGATTATGCTTAACAAATCGTTAAAACAAAGTTATCGCACCAATTGAAACCAACGGGGCGAACTCGAAATAAAGCAATGAACATATCTGGATGCACCACATGGTTCCTTCCATAGCGTTGACATCATGAACATAAAATGATTTTGGTGTCATCAATGTGATATCTAAAATGCTGTGCCAAATGAATAATATTAAGTCATATGGGGCTCCAAATTCCAATTTTAATTCAACGAAAGTAATGTCATATTGACAAGTAACCTTACAGTTGTCTGAAAAATCAGTTTCCTGCCATAAAAAGCATGATATAATGCCAGTTTGCCACAAAATTGTTGAGTCATACGAGAACTCATACTCCTGTTATAATGTATGGAATCTAATTTCAACCTGCCATATAACTATCGAGTGATATGATAATTCAGATTCCTGTAGCAATGCATGAAACCTAACATTATCTTGCCATATAACTGTACAGGGCGATAATGGAAAGGAGATGCCTATCATAATACATTTTACCTTACGTCAACATGACAAATAACTTTTCACAATTATACGAGAACCCATAGCCTATAACCAAATTATAAAGCCTCCTGACTCTGGAATGTTTTCTCGTGTCATACAGCCCTTTTCTGTCTCTATCCACTCCCTTGTGTATCAGATTCGTGACATATAATATGGTATCTCATGTCACATAGCCTTGTAACCTTACCTATTCCAATGTGAATCTAGACTACTTACCTCTAGCATTGTATTTCATGTCATAGAGACTTTTTCACTATACCCACTTCTTTGTGAATAAAACAATAAAGTTAATTCAGGTCAAGCAGAATTGAACTGAATTTTGGACAAGGTCAAGTCCAACAAACAATGTTACATCACAATGGCATGTAATACATAAAAAAAAAAATTTTAAAAAAGGAATTAATAAACACTGCAAATTAAATATTCATAACGCTACCTATTATCACTCCCTTTTGTACACAGATTCCTGAATATCAGATTGTATCTCATGTCAAATAGCCTTCAAAGCATAACCAGTCCGATATGTATCCTGATTTTTTCAATCTGGCATGTAATCACGTGTCTTATATTCGGAATCATATGCCCGTAAAATGCGGGCGCTCTTTGGTTTCACTAGAATATGAGAAACAAGCGCAGTTCTAGCGTATCTCAGGCGTAATACTAGCGTACTTAGGCGTACTCAGATGCGTTCTATTTTAATTAGTAAGAATTTATCCAAATAGTAGATTAAGCATCAAGACCATACCAAAGTACAGACATATATTACAGCGTAATCCATACCAAAACTAAAGGCGTAAATCACAGGTGTAAACCATACTAAAGTACAGTTGTATATTACAGGCATAAATCACAGGCGGCAACCATACCAAATGACAGGCATATAGTACAAGAGTAAAGCAAACCAAATTACAGGCATATATTTCAGGGGTAAAACATTGGCGTAAACCAAACCCTGAGTACAGATGTATTTTACACATTTTAAACGCATGCATATTATGAAAGATCTGTATTATTTAAAAAATGTACACTCGGCTAATTAAGTCATGAAAGCCATGAACACAGACAAAATATATTTTAATTGCCTCGTAACACAAATACATTTGTTGGCAGAATCTGTGATCCATATCAATACAGCCAGTTTCTTTTCGCCGAAGAAAGTTATATTTCATTTTGATTCCGCACTCTTCAAATTTTGACTACATGTTCTTCTTGGATAGCTCATAGTTTCAGTCACAGTATCATTAAATCGGTTATTGAATTGTTTGACGGTCCACATTTAATACACCATACATTTACTTATTCTGAAATAAAGATACATGTGGTAAGATAATGAATTTAATTCATCTAATGAAAAAGGTAGAAGTAATAATTTTTAATTTATGTATCTGATTTCAATTTGCAGGGCATACAGTATCAAAATTGAGGGTTTATGCTGTTTAAGGGTCCTTTAAACACGACATTTGATCCATAATGCCAAGGAAATGGGAACTAAGTACTTTTCTCAAGGATATACCATGGCAGCTGACTTGTTGGTACCAAACCAGTGACGCTTGGATCACAAGTATGATAATCTACCAACTGAGCTACAATGGCCCACTTTTCAAACTTCGTTTGCAGTACATCAATTCTGACAAATTTTAAATAAAAAGTTTAATTTTGTTTTGGTGGTTTTAATCACACAAACACTTTTAAGGCTATATGGTGCTGCAGGAAAAGAAAGTGCCTTGAACAAGGGCACATTACTGTAGCTGATCAAGTGGTTCAGCTCAAACCCCCACCCTGCTGATCATGAGTCCAACGCCTTAGCCAATAACCCACCGTGGTTCAATAATAAGGAAAATAATCACTTAAATCATTTATTACTATGAATATTATTAATATTATTAACATGTGCAGAGAAAGTAGATATTATTAAAATATCAGCTTCATTTATTTAATATATTTGCTGCCAAAGATGATTAATAAAATATAAAATATTTCGAATAAAAACCAAAACTTTCTAGAAATAGAACTTCAAAATGAAACTTTTTGATATTGTAGATAAAGATGCACATTAGTTATAAATTTCACCTTTACATGCTGATATGAATGTTTTGTCTGAGGGAGACCTTAGATTTCCCTCCTTAAATTTGACAGTAAACACCAATTTGTGCAATTTTCTCTTGAGGGCATATCCTGGACGGCTGGCTTTCTTGGCATGGTTCACGGTATGCCTCACTTTGATACTTTCCACCATGATATTGTAAGAACCAAGGAGTTTTTGTTTTCTGAAAAATTCCAAAGAATTGTATGAAAATATAAATTACAAACTTTCATAAATAACTAGTCAAACTTAAAAACTCTGTTACATTGTTTTATCAACTATTCAGACTATTATAGATATTATAACTTAGGTACAAATAATCTCAAGATATTTTACATTTTTAAAACATCCTAGCAGTCGTTTTAAAACTAAAAGTTTGGAAGTAGATAATACTGAGCAAGGTTTGGTGGGTTATTAATTTTTTATCCAGTAAAGCATCCAATATTAAATATGTACTTTCAATTAAGGCGATTAGCGTTGCTGGCTATACAATAAGAGTCATCAATGAAATCCTTAAATGAGCGTGAAGGGGCCTTGTTTTAGTCTACTTCATACATTCGTACATATTCCAAGATGTATATGCAATGCATTTCTACAGAAAATAGGTGCAGTAATTAAGAATATATACATGATAGTGCTGTGACGTGTACATCATTGTGACATTAGCATATTTAAATATTGCAAACTTGCGTGCTTCATGGGAACAATATTTTTGTGCTTAAATTTCATATGCATCATTTGATAGCGATTTGCATACAATTTATGTAAAAATTGGGGCCCTAGTGGTAGAGTGGTCTAAAGCGCTTGCTTTTACCGATCTCTACTATTTTACCTCTGCCTGTGTGGGTTCGAGTATCAGGCTCGGCCAATGTGGTATATGAGAAAACTTGCCAGTATCTTCCCGTGGGTAGTTGTTTTTTACCGGGGGTTTCCCCGGGTTCTTCCTCCACCAGTTACACTGACGACCATGTTTAGTCTATCTTGCACTGAGAAATGGCGTTAAACCCAAAAGAACAACATGTACGTAATAATGAATTAGTTAAGAATAACGTTATTATTACACAAAATTTGCTGGAGTACTACATAAATGTTTAATCCCTCAGGCTCGCATGCTTCCAGCAGGCTCCTGCAAATATTAACACTAAATGAAATGTGTGTTATCCCTATGTTAAGTTACAGCAATGACAAGGATGACAATGACATGACCACATACATATGCACTTTTAGACGGACATACATAGTGCATCCCTGCCAGCATAGCAAAATGGGTTACAAAATACTAGATACTTGCTGTCACCTGACTGGTCAGTATCATTGTATTTACTTCGGGAGATGAAATCCCGGAAGATGGTGATTCCTGTGCTGATAGTTTTCTTGGTGACCTTCTTGGTGATCAATTGGTGGCATTTGCTTTTGTCCATACAATCGGTGTTGGTGGCGGCAGGAGTAGTGGTTGCTGCTGCTTTTCCTGGCTGTTGAGGACTATGTTTGTTGCATTTTGACAACTGTTCATTCGGTCATAATTGCATTATTTATCGTGTGCAGTGCGTGCATCACTGAATACCACATCCTCTTGTACAGTTATATACTATTATTATTATTGTCATTATTATTATTATTATTATTATTATTATTATTATTATTATTATCGTGTGC
>JAECUM010059972.1:0-12480 GCA_016617855.1 Megalonaias nervosa
TATATATATATATATAGTAATAATAATAATAATAATAATAATTGCGTTATCTTCAAATTATATATTACTTAGGTAACCCAAGCTGACGACAGACAGCCATGGCATTACTGTTCGTGAATTCATCGTCACAGACTGTGCCCCAAAACGCCATTTATATGAACATCAACTCGACCACTCTGAGCGATAATATCATACACCAGTCTAACATTAATTAGCGTAACTCCATCTGGAAAATACAAGAAAAAAATGACGAAATATTTGGAGAAAAAAACATATCGGATTAACTGATAATGTATTATCAATATCAAACGTGCATGATTCAGAAGGCCCATGTACTTGACATTAATAGTTTCCTTTGAGTTGGTGCTTCCGCACAGAGTGAAGGAATTCACAAGGAGCGCTGGAGGAGGGCAATACTAATATTGCATATGGCCATGGATCTGCTTTGCTTTTACGCACATGCGCATTCTTTGCATTTGCAACAAAATGATTATATCATGCACAAAATATTTTTGCGGCTGAATGCAAAAACGTTAAATCAAGAACACGAATTTGTATTAGGTAAATAAAGTCATGTCTGCCTTGCAGTCTGTATTAACGTTTCATAAATCAGATATAGCAAACCGGATATTGGTTTCAGATTTATATTCCACAGCCCTTTGCTGGATTGGTTTTGTTTGTTTTTATCTTGACATCGGGAGATTTCAAGTGGTTTTTGATCTCTAAGATTTTTTGCAGGATATTCGCAATTCCTGAGAGTGCCCCGTTCTTTACTTCTTTTAGAAGTTTCTTTAGATTATATAAATTATGCGGGTAAACTGGGTATATATTGCACATGATAGTGCAAGATTTGATAAAGAAAATATTTTTCTTCTTTTCTTCTTCTTTATCTTTAACTATGAACTACCACCACAGAAATTGGATGTAAAGCAATTACACCGGCGTTTCTGATGTTGTTGACCTATTCGTACAGGTCAAATTCCTTCCTCTAGCATAATGTTGGTGCCATTTGTTTCTTTAGCACACAAGATGTTTCCATCTCATCTGTCGGTTTAATTACTGTATATTCAATTGTCAGAGCACATAAAGTGAAAACATGTATATCCAGGAACTTTTTAATTTAACCAGCTGCCACTTAATCATTTGTGTTTCTGTATAAATCAGGGAGCTTCGTAATTTTAACAATTGTCTTAGTGTTAATATTAAGTCGTTGGTATTTGTGTCACTTGCTTATCCAATAATAACGTTTAGCATAGAATATCAATTCAGATAATAACGTTATTTTTGTCTGCAATTAATTTCATCTACGACTACATTTGAGATAAATGTTATTCATGCCATTATGCAGTCATACATTAATGATTATCACTCACTTATATAAGCAATGTATAATAGAAACGATACAAATTCTACTTATATTCTTCAAACATCAACAATTTGGGAATATTACTCATGGGCTATCGTATAGCACATGCAAAAACCTGTGTTCAGAATATATTTCCACACACACGCACACACACGCACACACACGCACAATACCGTGATATGTTTGTGGCATTGGATATATAGAATACTTGCTGAAAGATAATACATACGTGTCTGGCCCTGTGTGATTTGTTACAACAATAACATTGTAAAAGAAGAAATATGTGGATCAAGATACCGTCTGTCATGTTCAGTTCATAGACACGTACATATCTGTGGGATAACATCTCATACACGTCTTTAAAATTTAGTTGTCATGCCCCTTACACACACACACACACACACACACACACACACACACACACACACACACGCACTCACACAACACAACACAACACAACACACACACAACACACACACATAGCCATCTTATTCCTGACCCCAGTTTTCTACGTTTTCGTTACTACTACTATTAGCCACTGAAACATTTTAATTCAGTCGTGTTTTTTAAGCTTGTATTTTACTACCCCATTCCATGTTACTCAAATCTTGCTGCTTGCAGACGAAATACATGTTGGAGACCTATTACAGTACATGCATAGTCCCCAGAATTGACCAGTGCATTGTAAGCTAAATCAAATTGTTAATACTGATATGGAATTTCTTCAAGTGATCGCGTGACAGAAAATCAGTCCGGTCAAAGAAAATGAAATTATTTCAATCAATATATATTTACGTTTTTATAGGACGTATGCACGTTTAGACTTGACTGACTCTTAATGTGTTTCTTGTACATAATTTGTGAATGAGGCTACATAGCAGGAACGAATGATATATAAATTGATATGATGAATTATATAGATATTCTGGAGAAAACATAGAATACATAACTTTCCATGACCTCCATGGAAAAGATGAGATAAAAAATTGATATTACCTTATAACAACGCCACAAAGACCGCTGTAATCGTGTAGAATTGAAGTTTATTCATAATTACTGTGTTGATAAAAATCCAACTCAGAGTTTGTAAAAGATTGGATTTCTTGAGGTCACATAGAGAGATTATGGGTAATAATTTAACTGTCTGTAAGGCGATTCAATTTTATTAAGTAGACTGTTTAGTACTACTACCATGTAACACGCATGACTTATCAAGCCTACAAGAAGTCATCACAATACCTAGATCAAACATCTAAACAGGTGACAATATGGCAGAATTTCCCAGGATTTAGGGTTAACGAGTATATGGGGAATCTACATCTTTAACAGATGTATGTATGTATGTATGTATGTATGTATGTATGTATGTATGTATGTATGTATGTATGTGTGTGTGTATGTATGTAATTTCAGTAATAAAGAGGGTTTGCAAATATAATTATGATCATGACAGAGCGCTGGGATAATAAAGCACTATGAAATGCACTGCACTTAATTAAGTCATTAACTATAACATTATGTCCTAAATATGATATCGATGTAATCCTTTCAGAGTTTCATGTTTAAGGTGCGAATAGTATAAACTATTAACAAATGTAGTCACGATGAAACACACTGCAGTCTGAAAATGTAACAAGACAACCGGGTTGGATTTCGGATTTATAACAGAACACTTTTAATGGTGATACAAATACAATGTTTATTGATGAAAGACTTGAATGAAAACAGAATTATCATTAGTATGTGCGTGTACGAGATGCAGATATTGGACAAATTAACACAATCCGCACGAACCTAATAATGTAACATAAATGTGAATACAAATATATGACCTTACACAGTACAAGGACAAAGGTTAATGATTGCAGTAAATTCACATGACGAAAAGAATTATGTGTTTTACTCAAATAGTAAAAATGATATACTTTACTCATATAGTAAAATGTATTCACTCAAATAGTGAAAAATGAGGTACTTGACTCAATAGTAAAATGATGAAAACAAAGGGACATATATCATGCAAAATATCTGTACAGTCCCAAAAGACTGGGTATAACAAACCCCAAAATTAGCCCACGGCTAAAAGATTACATGCATGGAGTTACACAAAACACTCCGTCATCAGAATACTTGGCTACCAGTCACACTGGTCAATCAAGCAGTCGGCAGTACAGGTAGTCACCGACCACCATTCAATTCTTTGGTCAATAAAGCAATCAGCGCCCACCAATCGGTCAGTAACACCCGATCACCTGCTACTCTACCAGCAACACTTTCACTCAGTTCTACGGCTGCTATGGTCAACTTCTGTGGTAAGCTCTACAGCTGGTACCCCGTCAACTCTGATCAGCTGAAAATAAATCTAACACCGTGTACTATGAGTGACATGGGCATATACGATAAAACGTAAAGACGCTATATCCGGTAAGCTATACAAATTAAATTATCGGCACAACATTACAAAACAGAAAACAGGTTCAGAAGTGAACCTACCTGTGTCCGATAAGAATCCTATGGTACTAAACGTTTCTTAAAAATGCAACTTTATGTTGCTAATATAAATCTCATGATAAGTCACATACAAGAATAGAAAATATTTGCATTATACTACGTAAACCGAAGCTACATAGAAACTATACAAAAATAAACGTGGTAGTACAATATTTATAACTTATAATATACATAAGAAATTAATAAATAACTCACATACCTCTACAGCTGAAGATGTGCAAGTCCTTAAGTAGACTGCTCACTGACAAGACGTTCCGTAATGTAAAGATTTAGTCTTACGGTAAGGCATTTATACACAGACGATGGAACCCTACTTCGTCTGTACACTTGATGTGTTCGGTTTTTCCCATCTAAAGCAATTCGCACGTGCGGCATAGGATGAACCGAACTCACTGTTTTGAAATATTGTACGATATACATCAATCACCCTCGGGTATCGTTGTACACAGGAAACGAAACCCGAGTACATGTATTTAATAAATAAAGGGATTTATACAAATCCGTGACAGAAAGTAATGTATAAGCAAGGGGTCTATAAAGTTATTGATTAATATAAAATCATTTAATAATAATAATAATAATAATAATAATAATAATAATAATAATAATAATAATAATAACAATAATAATAATAAATATTAATAATAATTTATAATTTGTATGACTAAAATGTGCTAATTTTATATTTATTTGATGAAATGTGTATGCATTCATCTCGACTGATTGAGTACGTTTGCATATACATGTGACCGTTCTGTTTGTAGTTCTTTCATCTTTGTTAAAATACATTTAATTTCCGGTTTAAATCCGATGATTGCGGGAAAAAATGGATAAACAGACGTCATTTAGATTCTAGATTATGCAAAGGGAGTTACACTGAAATCGTGGACATACTAAATATATGTACGGTGGCATACACTTGTCTTGATGTTTATATTAAACAAAGTGTAAATCAGCTTGAAATATGGATGCTACTTCCATGGCCCTTAGTTTGGCACATGTACCCTCCAACAACAAAAACTATCTGAGGGAAGTAAAGCAAAGCCTCTGTAACCACCTGTTACGGGGGAGTGGTGCCAGGACTGTCCGTGATAACTGGTCCACCTAATTGTATATGGAATTACATGTCAACTACACACTATTTAAACAGCTCCAAGTGTTTTGATGAAATGTAATAAATTGTTTACATAAACGTTTTAAGTCAACAACTCTCAATTGCGAAAGCCATCAGATCTTACGGAAGAAAACAATATTAAAATACTTCACATTTCACAGTTATAGGTTAATACAGAGTCTATATCTTTCGTTTTGAAAAGAAATATGGTAATCATGTCATCTGGCTTTTGCAAAAGAAATTGGACCTTATCAGATGTCAAACTGGTTAACCGAATTTTTGCAGTGGTATAGATTTTTATGAAGATATAGACTCTATTTGGGAACATGGGCCGATGGAGTACGGCTATGTTTGGAAACAGTGTCATTCGTGGTTGCACTTTTGAGATAGTGTACTCGTGACCAATCCCAACAATTCCCTGAAATTAAATTGTGATGCAGAACAAGAAACTTATGGTCATCCTGTGCATATAAGGTAAGCAAAATGAAAAGTGTCGCTCTGAAAAAAAAATACCGGAAACGTTGAATACGGCGATATCGCAGCATCCGCTATATCGTAGGAGGAAAATGTACATGCATGTAAGTCAACCGATTGGCCAATTGTGTATATGCATTTAACTCGACTGATTGACCATATGATAGATGTAGCCAATATCATGGAGTACCAATGTTATTATGAACAACTATGTGTTTTCTTTGCGCGAATGGCAGCAAAAGCTAGTGCCAGTACTAGATCTTATTCACGTCATATGGGAGAGAATCAAATATTATAATTGTGCTGGTAAATCTCCTGAGTTGTATATTGTGTACTAATCCATCTAAAGTGGTAGTGTTGCAAGTGTCGAAATCAAAGGTCTATTTTATCATGACACCAAAAATATCTGGCAAAATAAAACGGAAATATATGAAAGAAACTTTGATATTTTCCTGGCTAATAATAATCCGGACATATAAAATTTAATGAAAAACAATATAATTTCATTGCCATATAAGAACAAAATCCTATATGAAAATGCACCTAAATAGTCTTTGATGAACAAAGAATATTTTATTATGCTACAGATGCAAATTGATGATTCAATTTAGCTTAGACGTTATTTCTCTTGACCATTATCGGAAATCAAATGTTAACACCATGCATACTTGAAAATATAACAAAACTGCCTTTACACATCGTCATCGTTGCAGAAAATATACATATTAATTCTTCATAGGTCTTATACATTTAGTGAGCTGATTTGAAATGATACACAAGTTATAACATAAATGATGGACAAAGTATGACAAAATAAATAACTGATGACGTGCAAGACCAAGAACACCTTTTAAGACAGAATTGCTACGATCCTGAAGTTTTAATTGTTTAGAGAACAATTAATCAATTAAAAGAAATGTGACAAAAATGATAATTACAATAATTACAGAATTTATAACGGACCAATCTATCTACACTTTGATCTAGCAAGTCAGGACAAGATTTCCGTACAAAAATACATTGTTCGAATGTAACCAAGCAGCAGCAGAGGGTGAACAGACCATTTTGCTTGAGACATTATTTATGAAAAAATAAGCCTTTCTACGAAAAGGAAATCTTAAGGTCAGCGACGTTAAACCACAACCTCTAACCACGACTCTGTCAGGCCGTGAGATTTCTTAGGGTTAGATTATCTCGTTACTTTATCTTTGACTCGCTGGTTTTTTTTATGGTGTGTTTATTTTACTCGCTGGTCACTCAACGTTGGTCGTTCACCCTCTCTGCTGCTGTAATTAACCAAAGATTTTATCCAGACCTATACGATATCTAGATCTTGGGTCATGTAAATTTATTGTTATAAATTCAAACGGAATAGCTTGTGCTTTTGAAAAGAAGTTTCTATATTTAATCATATCCATATCCCCTGAACACCAAGTATAATAAATATTTTGTAAAGTATAATTATCTACTCCATTAAACACAATTAAGATATTGCAATTATCTCTGATTACTTTAGGAATTTGCGTGTATTTCTGAGTTAAATAAATAACGTCTTATATTTTTGTGACGGCCTCGCGAAAATATCCGAGCTGGATTGGATTGTTTATCCAGCATTACATCATCGTATACTACGAGATTATTGATACATCCATCAAGATCATCTACAGATGGAGCTTCATCGATATCGGTAATAAAATCAATAGCATCATTATCAGGACACGTCAGCAACTTTGCGTTTTCATTAAAATCTTTAAGTACTTCGTAACATCGTTGATCATCTACAGATGGTGCTACTAAATATAATTTATCCCGCTTGAGCCATCGCATTATCAGATTAAGTAATAATTGCGTTTTACCAGACCCAGATTGGCCAAGTATAATTGCTCTGATAGAATTTGGTAGCGCTGGATGATGCTTGACTGGCTCTTGTTTTCGTGTCGCTGAAAAGTCAATTATATCCATATAATAATAATATGGATTTATATTGTGTTCGATGTAGAGCGCATACTCATACCACTGGATTAAAGACAATAATAACATAAAATAACAGGCGCGCACTTACAGGCAGGTGTGTGAAATGTGGTACAAAAAAATACAATTTTATTTCATTAAGGACAGGTGGAGATATCGCTGCTTCGTTAGGTAAATTACCAGGAGCTCCATGGGCAAATTATCATGGTGAAAAACATTTACCTGGATATAATTATTGTGGCCCTGGAACTCATCTAGATATCCGACTCGGTAACCAAGACCAACCAAAACCTGGAGAGTATCCAATAAACGCAATTGATCAAGCGTGTCACATTCATGATGTTGCGTATAAAAGTAAAGATTTACAACAACGACACCTCGCAGATGTAAACCTGATTCATGCGTTACATTCTATACCTGATAAATCTCTCAGAGAGAAACTAAATAGCTTTCTAGTAAAATCAGCAATGAAAGGTAAACTAATGCTGGGGGCTGGTAATTAATCAACTGATTATTATCATAATAATGGAATCTGTTTATTATAGTCCAAGAGGATACTGGAGAGGTAAAGCAGCGATTATTAAACTTGCTGAAGCAGCAAAAGTCTCACGTTCTGTTGCTGCAGCGTGGTGAGCACGACAGGCAATATGGCAAATTTATCTACCACCACCTAAAAAAATTCAGTATGCACATTTTGATCTCAGTACCCCTAATGAAGTTCATCAAGTAGATATTTTGTTTTTACCACATGATACCATTAAAATTGGCAGACGTCAATCGCGCACATACAAATACGCGTTGACTGTCGTTGACGTTGCAAGTAAATATAAAGAAGCAGAACCACTGTCAACAAAAACAGCAACTGAAGTTGCATCTACGTTTGAACGAATTTATCAACGTGGTGGTCTACGATGGCCACAACTGCTACAGGTTGATCCTGGCAAAGAATTTCTTGGTGCAGTATCATCGTTGATGAAGCGACATAACGTTAAAATCAGACGAGAACACACAGAAATTCATCGTGATCAGGCAATCGTTGAACGATTTAATCGAACGCTTGCTGAGCGGTTATTTGGATACCAATACGCAAGGGAAATATCTGCTGACTTTAAGTCCATGGAGAGATCTCGTGAATGGGTTGCAAGGTTACCAAGTGCGATAGCTGCGTTGAACAACGAAGTGACTCGTGCAACTTCTATGAAACCTTCTAATGCGATCACAAAAAAATATATACCAATACAACGTAAATCTTCCTCTCAACCAGTACTAGGTAATGTTACCGTAAGATATTTATATGAACCTGGTGAACTTGAAGGAGGTAGAAAAAGAGCAACTGATCCTATCTGGAGTGTGACCACACACAAAATTTCTAGCGTGGTAAGATCTACAGGTAGACCCGCAATCTACAGATTAGATTCAACTGCTCCTCAGCGTGGATTTGTACGCGAACAATTACAAATAATTACTATAGATACACAATTACCACCGCGTTCACTTTTATAAACTTACACAGTGTCCAGCGCCTCGACGTCGATTACATTCAAGACAGGTCAGCATCACATTTTTACGTGTGTGACCAAGACTACTATTAATTCTATCAACGGTAAATTGTCTTGGATTATTACTCGAGTACTGCCACAACATATTACAGTTACAACTTGCACAATGATTATTCTGTTGTGCTTTTAGTGTTATAATAAATTCAGCATCAATATTAAAATCGCGATTATTTTTTTTTGTCACATTGTTTATAACTCGCTAATTTTTTATTGATATCGACAAAGTTGTCAGGAATTTCTTCGGTTATTACGCAATCCATGATAACCCGGCCCAGTTGAGATATTCTTCTGACTCGAGACACTGCTAGATAAACTAAATTTGACCATTCAATACGATCATCGACAATCCAAATACTTGTATCGGTAATAGTTAATCCCTGTGACGAGTGAATCGTTATAGCGTATCCTAACATCGACGGCGATTTATCCATGCTTAACGCGCTCTCAACAACATCAACAACAACTAAAAGAATATCATTTAACACAAGATTTTGTATTCCACCACCAGGAATCTCAACATCAACATTCTGTCGTCGAGTATCTGCTGGGCGATAACACAAAGGTACAGGCAGATTTGAAAATTTTTCTTTGTGTAACGTAAATAATTGTTGTTGAAGTGTATCGCGAACTATTTTTCTACTTGCAACTATCAAATCAGCAGGTCTCCATAAAGTCCAAAAATTATTCATAGATTTTTTGGAATTACTTTACGCACTATTTCACATTGTATTTTATCTGGTTGTAGTCTCATTAACTTTTTAAACTCCTTCAGTGATTTATCAATAGCTCTATGGTCATCAGTTATTTCTTCGTAATAATCTACAAATGTTTTCAGCCACTCATGTGGAGACGATCCGATGAAAGGTGGCGGTTGACCATGATCGCCACACATTATCACAGCAGTATTCTTTGATAACAGTCAATCAAGAAATATTTTTAATGCCTCTAGGGGTACCGTGCAGATCTCGTCCCAGATAATAACTTTAGGAATATATTTCTCACCCATCCACGATGGAGTCCATGCGTCTCCGCACCATCTAAAGACACTATGATATGTACACGAGTTTACTCCTCGTTCTTTTATTTCCCTGGCGAGTTTATGTGTCGGTGTCAAAACAATCATATCAGAACAATTATTAAATAATTTAATCGCGCGTGTTGTTTTACCTGAACCACCACACCCATTAAGATAAACGGTTTTATGTCTAGCTACAGGATCACATACAGATGGTGCCGATGACATCCTTGGTATTTGGTTTTTCTTGTAATATGTTTTCGCAATTTCAACGTCGGCAGATTCAGAATAACTAATTATATCCTCACGTTTTATTCTCCATTCGCCCCATGATGCATGATCGTTAATACGCAATTGTTTTAAAGAATTCGCATATTGTTTGTTTATGTAAAATGAATCTGTCGCGACTCTGACTGCCTAACGAGAAAATCTGTTTATCATCGATAATAAATTTATCGAAACATACGCTAGCATCGAAGATCTTAAATGAGTAAACTGCGGTGACTCGCTATCAGTATAGCTCACAATTGTACCTAATTTAGTTCCGTCTGATCAATAAGCATTACTTCGACTTATAAATGTGTTTTTCTCCGTTGTATCAGCAATTATAAAATCGAGTTCAGCATCGTCCATGATTAATCTTGAACACATTCGTTTATGATCATATGATCCTCCTTGTGCAAATTTACCGATTATTTTTCTGCCGAGATCTTTTGCAAATTTCTCATCACTTTCTCTTCTGTATTCACGTATACTATTAGTAATTTTAACAATATCATCTTCAGGATTAGGAAAATCTCTTCTAGCATCATTAAATACATCCGGTTCTGGCAACTAGACTTGTTTCTGCACGCGGTATGATATAATTGCTTCACTCACGCTCAACGACATTAAAATTTCAGCATCAAGCATGTACTTTATTAGTACTATTGCAGCCCAACGTCGCTCTGAAAAATGTCTTCCAAACCACGCATAAACAATCGGATGGAGATCCCTGTAAAACTCGAACGACTCTACACAAGCAAATCCGGTTAAGTCAAAAGGTAAAGGTCCGTTTATCGCTACTCTGCTCATCTCGTGTGTTGGATGACCAAATCTCTTAAAGTATTCAGAACATTCTCCGTATCCAAGAAAACTTCCAGGATAACATGCTGCCATATCAACTGAGATAACGTCATTATAATCGTATTTAGTATTCCACAATCCACCATGTCCGTATCCCACACAACTTTTCTGGACATTTTCAAGAAATTCCAATCGTGTCGGTTTCCATGAATTTTTCTCCTGAGCGTAGTGAGCAGCAACTGATGGAACGGTAAAACAGTTATTAAGTAACTGTCCAACCTTAATATCATCAGAGGTATATTTTAATGCAAGATTTTTCATTTCTTCTTGGAGAAATTCTGTAGGATAAATATCACCATTAGACCGTACAAACTGATCATGAAAATCATATTCCGAACTTTGAAACAGACAAACAGATACAGGGTCAATTTTACTGATACTTCTGATAGCATCGAATACATCACCATTATAAAATGTAACCGTTCTGTCTCGTGGAAATATTGTTACCGCCACAGTCCATGCATGTACGTTATGATCAATGATATCTATCGAAGCTCCTCTTGATTTATATTTTGGTTTGTACAAAATCTCTCCGGTTAACGTCTTCACTGTTATTGGGAATTTTAATTTCTTTCCCAGCTCAGCAACGTCGCTGATAGACGCTCCGGTATCTTTAACTGTTTCTTCCCAGGTGTTTACTTTTTTACGTCGTAAATCCGTTAGACCGTTTCCGCGTATCGCGTTTGTGAAGTGTTCTGTAACCCGTTCAGCTACGCAATTTATTCTTGACAATTTCATAGGTTTGAGATCCCCAACGTCAGGTTTATTATTTAACGGATATACCGCGTATACAACCGCAGTCACAGGGTATGCTCGTTCGTAATATGGTTTGTCAATACCAGTAAGTATTCCTGGTCTGTAATTTTTACTAAGAACAATATTATTTCCTGACTTATGGACAGAATCACGTTTGTCACGAATAATCCAAGTGTCATCGTCTGTCTTTACAATAAATTTTATTAAAATAAAATATTTCTGAACAAGGTAGTCAATAATCTCTCTTCCTCGTTTGTCATTCATCATATTAACAGTATTTTCAATTCTAAATGTCGACCACACATGAGCCGCACCATCGTCGTGAAATTCCTTTTTGGCTTCACGGATATGTTTTGTTATATCTTTATTCGTTAAAGCTAGATCTTGCATCGAAAAACTAAATTTGTGTTTCGGCAGTCTGTCAAGATCAAATCTAGCTCCATAAGGTACAATCGCGGATAATTCCTGCATTATTATAATTAGGACAAATATATATTTAATTGAATTTTAATCTTTTGTATATGATTCAAACAAAGAATCGATGCCATTGGCTTATGATCGGATATACTTCTCTTTGTAACAAAGAATG
>JAECUM010059973.1:0-20420 GCA_016617855.1 Megalonaias nervosa
GAGGATTTGCAGGTGATAAATTCAGGTTCAAAAAAGGTCCTTGTCTGAAGATATGTCATCCTGTAAATCAGTTATGTCTTCCCTGTGCAAAATATTGACCAAGGTTTTGAAGTCACAAGGAAATGTGATGAGATATGCTAAAGATTCTGGCTTACAAATCAATATATATATTGGACCACTGTAATCTGGGGCATTGATAACACTATCAGATAAAACTGTTTTGATGTGGTGCGAAATTTTATCTGCAGCCATCGTTTGCTCGATGTTGGTTCCATGTACATTGTTCGTGCGCACTGGTTATGGGTAATTTAAGTGAGTCGCCGTTATGCCAAGGTAGTGAGGAGCATGCGGTCCATAATATTCATATTCCGTACCTATCGTCACACACCGCATATTGTCGAACATGTCAATGTATTGAAGAGCACCAACATTTCAGTCGATAAAGATTACACACCGTAAATTATAGAAGAGCGAAAGAAACTGTGGTGACAAGTTCAAATCTTACGCTTAAGAAATCGGGGGACAAACATTTATATCGGGTATCCAGCAAAGCTAGTTATCAAAGGTACTGTCGTTAGTGATGAATTCTCAGATTAGTAGCATGCAATGAACAGTCCTCGTAATATGTCGCTTCCTTACTTGCAACCTTTCTATATAAGCCAGCAAAGCAATTTTCCTCCTGATCAATTACAAACACATGTTTACAAAATAGCGAATAGTGATCGAACACATTCGGTACTGCGTAACAGTATAACTGAAGAGTCAGAATCAAATGTCAAAAAAGATGAGGAACACAACTCTCCAAAAGAAGATACATTGCCTCCCCCCCCCCGGCATGACAATGCACTCAGCAAGGCCAATGAGTACCGAGCGTCTGACTGGTGACGAATTAGAGAGGAGTACAGCATCATATAAGCAAATTCAGCAGCAAGACACCATACTAGAAGTTGTTGATTACGATGCGCAAGGTATCAATACTACCTTAGGATAATCGATACAACATCAACATATTGCAAATATATTTGTCAAGAAACAAGTTCATATTTCCTACAGTTCTGAGACAATCAATGAACCAACCACTGGATGATCTAAACATAGATTAATTTAGCTAGGAATTAAACCTACGTTTAGCTGGAATGCAACAGGAAATGTACATGGACGCCAGGCATGAACGAGAAACGTACCATAAAAATTACTGAGACTCTTCCACGAGAAATAATGTTACTCAACAAGCCGCTGTTCATCTTTTGAATCAAACTCGCACATAATCATATTCATCGGTCGAGATCTTCTAAAGCAAGAAGCAAATGTGACCTGCAGCCATTGTTACCAGAATAATACCCATTGACACTTTACACAGAGATAAGAAAAGGTCAAAACACGACACTAGATGACAAGACACTGGAAACTTAGACTGCGATATAAGATGCGGTAATGAAAAGTCCGTGTGTTATCGAAAAAAAGAGCGAATAAGCTGAAATGAAAAGAGATAAATGAAATATTTTCCAAAAAATGATGTTGTTTTTCTTCTATGGAAAATTCTTTCATTTGTCCAAGTTTCTGTATACCACTCAATCTAAAGATATCTTACAAAGGAATTCAACCTATGTTTCGTTCGAATGCACCAGCAAACGTACCTATACACCAGTCATCAGCAAGAAACTCGCAGCAAGATTATTTTTCACTAGAAATAACGTTTCTTAACAGGCCGCTGTCCATTTGTTGATTCAAAATCGCACCTAATCTAATTTTTGGATGTTGTTCTTCTTACAAAATCTTGGACAAATAAATTATCTGATTTGTCTATACAGCAGTTTGCATCATTTGCTTTGCATAGAAAATTAAAGAAAAAATAATACAAAAAACTCTAGGGGACTAACTGTATATATTAGAGATAAGTGTCTTAGGGACAATACGCTTGTTTACAGGTATGAGGATAACATGGGTTACATTTGATGGTTCAGTATTTGGAAAAAGTTGATATATTTTCCTTTGGAATATTGTATCAGATGGATCTGGTAGGCGATCTATGGTTGATACAAATATTTTTAACATGCTCAGGGAGCTAATAAAAAGCAATTCAAATAAAGTTTTAAAATATATTATATGCGGCGACCTAATGCCCGAACCTCGACCAGTATGTTGTTGTTGATGACAATATTCGATATATGTATGCACTACCTGACGAGTATATTATTGACGATTATAATATTAAACCACGTGTTTCACAAGATAGTGTACAGTCAGACTCAAATGGAATTCAATTATTTGATTTTAGCAAGTGAACAGGTTTATGTATAATGAACGGGCGTGTAGGTAATGCAACAGAACAACATAAGTATGTGGATATAATTTAATATATGATTGTATTGCTTCTCAGACCTTTTCAGTAATGCACTATCGCTAGATGTTACTGAGCCTAAAATTTTGTCGGATCATTGTGTGGTATTCTTTTCGTTAGTATTAAATACTGTTAAAGATTTCGAAGCAACATTTATGAAAGAAAGAGAATATAAAAACATTAAGGGTAAATATGTTTGGCGACCAGAGTTCAAGAATGAAAATAAATCAAAATTAAGTGCGATTTTGCAATCTAACAGATATGAATCATTAATTAGTAACAAATATAACTCGAGAATGTTTAGGCTATCACAATTGTGTTTGTCATTCTTTAAAAGTTTTTTTTTTTGAAAAGGATTCATGATAGAGTGCCAGAGAACTGTGGCTAGAAAACTATAATCTTTGGTTTAATGATATATATGACTAAAAGTAATTAATAGTATGAGTAAATTGAATCATTATTGAGTTGCAAAAGCACGTAACACAAGACAAGAAATGACAAGTGCAATATCAGACTATGAAAAAGTCTACGAAAATGTAGTCGTGAATATAATTAACTTAAGTATTGGAATTTTAAAATGAGAAATTTTATGATGCAAAGTTGTAATGGAAAATGCTAAAAGATTCCGCCAATCATAATCCAATAAATACTATAATGGATAAGTTTGAAAAATACTTTAAACAATTCTAATGATCAGATTTTATACCAGACTGAAGATGGATGTTTTATTCTTTACAGAAAGATATGTAAAAGGAAAGTTTAATTTCCTGTTTAATGAACTAAATAAAGGTATTTCCCATCAAGAGACAGAAAAGGCGTTACATCATACTAGTCCAGGATATGATTATTAATGAGTTTCTTTACCATGGTAAGACATAATTTTAAATACATTCTGTAATTTATTCAATGCTTTATTTAGAAGTGGTAACTTTCCAGAATTGTACTCCAAGGGTCTAGTTATACCATCGCATAAAATGGCAATTTAGAAGATGTTAATAATGAGAGAGGTATAATACATCTGGGTTCCGTAGGTATATTATAGGTAAATTATAGGTAAATTATTCCCGCGTATGCTTAATGATAAAATTAATGTCTGGGCTGAAAACTATGATGTCTTTATTGAAGCACAAGAAGGATTTAGAAACCCAACATGAGTACAGTTGACTAAATGTTTATTGTACATGGGGATTTCTCAGATGTCATTAATCAACGCAAAAATTAGTTTTTGGATTTCTTGATTTCTTGATCGTCTTAACGACAATTGTGGAGCATTATTGTATTTAAATATTGTAAATTTCTGATCATGACATTACACTGACAGCATCAATTCATTGAAATATAGACATGCAATTGTCAAATTTAGAGTATCCTCTCACATTCTTGAAGTTAATCCTGGTAGATAGGCGAGATCATGTGGAATTTGCTCTATTTGTTTTATCTTCCTTGACGATGAATAACATTTTGTCCTTCAATGCTTATTGTATAAAGATCTAAGAGCCAAATATAAAAATAAATATTTCAGAAAAAGACCAAATATAGTTAAATTTATAGGACGTATCAACACTCAGAATTATAGAATTTAATATAATTTAGTCACTTACATTTATAAAGCTTTTAATCCCAGAAATATCGTCCTATATGCATCTATCTTTTAAACATTTTGACTCACCACTACTTAAGTATGAATTGGAATTAAATAGCTTCTGATTTTATCTTCTTATGAAGCTTGAATTAACCTGCTTATTTCAATAGCACTTGTCTGCATCTGCATCAATACTTAGTTTAATTTCTTACCATGGTTGTATAAGATGTAAATGTGTGCCACGTACCTTTGCACGGGTAATATAAATATATAGGAAATCGAGAAACATAGAGATATAAAGGTAAACTTGAGACAGGATGGCATTCAAACATCACACTAGATCTCAGACTAATAATTGAATGTTAGTAGCATAGAAATAAGTATTATAACGTGGGTAGTGTCAGTTGCAAGATAAACTGCTGGTATTATAGTCCGAGCAAACGATACGTGGGAGGATATTGACATTAACACCAGACTGAATAGATACATCCACGGTGCTCTCCACTCACGGTCGGAAGCAAATGATGTATCTACTTTGATGTGAAAAGAGTGTGTCCTCACGTCGGGATAACCTATCCTCGTTCATTTTAATATCAGCAGTTTTAGACCTTTTACCATTTTATATTGTTCAATTGTAAAATCGATATTTTCATCGCATTATTCAAGTTCAAATGCCTAGCAGCGACCTGATCAAATTTCAGAATTCTCCCTTTGAAATCAATATTTTGTCATCGGAATATCTCATTCAGCTCGCTTCTATCATTTTATACCTTATTGTTCGATCTACAAATCCTTCCCCCATTTTCAATGTCATGATCCTCTTGCCAGCATCTGTTCCACATGCCACTTCATTATTTATCTGAGGCATCTTTAATTGCTGTTTAATTGTTGAAAATGGCACTATACACATATTCGATGCGTAGTCAGCCACACTCGTGACAATTATCAGTTTCTTCGAAATTTTTTGACCATTCGAAACAGTTCCATTCCTAAGTCTGCGGAAGTGATTTTTTTTTTTCAGAGTGAATTGTTTGTGAAATAGGATGATACGACGGAAGTAGCTGGCACGCTCAGATTTTCAGGTCATTGGCGTGTGGGGTTCTGTAAGGGGTGGAAGTAGGTGATGTGAAATAGTTCAAATATGTCAACAGAAGAACCTAGTGTTCATTGATGGCAACTAATCTCTTAATCGTAGTGTTCACTTTAGTGTATAATCTTTTCATTTTGTAAATTTATTGTGTCATCTGTTTTGTGCTTGCGTATGTGGATATTTCATAGAACGAGAAAGATACAAAGAAAGATTCACCCAGACTAACAATGTTTACTAGGTGAAAATGTGTTAGGCATTTAATCAGCAGAAGAAAAGTACACTGGCACCCAGCTCCTTCTTTTCAGCCTGACTTCACAACCGAATGCAAAGCGCCTTTTATTTTCTCTAGACCAATCTGTAACATTTTAGAAACTGTTTCTTATATCCACTATATTTTAAGATATTTAGCGAACTTAAAATCAATGTTCACTCCAACACCGTTAAATTCTCAAGCTTAATAAAATATTAAAATAAGTAAACATTTACATAAACTTTATTCGGTTGAAGCAAAAATAAAGGAAAACCAGGCAAATATAGAATAGGCCTTGCAGTTGATGGCAGAACAGCTGCATATTTGCAGCGATCTGTTTGGAAAAATGGGCATAGATTTCAATATTAAAGATACATCGACATGAGCGATGTTTGAGTTTTATTTCGTTTGAGGTGTGTCATTTATTTACCAGTTTTAATACGAAAATGTGATCACTGATTTCTTTCATGCGCAAGGATACGTGGTACCCCATCAATGGGCAAAAGTTTCCTCTGTGTTTTTCGGTTTTCTCTACCATGATGGGACTCGTAATAACACCAACGTTCGGACCGTCGAAAGCGTGTTTGTATAAGTTGGAAAAACTTGTTATGCAACCGACGTTAATTTGTATATTTTTGCCGTATGGATTAAATCTTTTACAAAATCATCCATTTCTCCTCAGATACATAAAACTTCAGGACAAAACCAGTGGTAATGTCGATGCCTTTTCAAAAATCTATACTCATCGTTTGGCATATGAAAGCTATAATCGTGACAAGAAAAGGAATTTTTGCATCATGCACAGTGTTCATAACTGTTCACGTAGTTATTCTGGATTGGCTGATAAAACTAAACATCACCTACTTCATATAGCGAACCCGAAGAAGCTGTAACTGGTGTCCTTATAAATTCTGATTTGTTACGGCTACTACAGCTCTACCCTACCAACAAATTCCAACACACTTACGGTACATTATATATATATATATATATATATATATATATATATATATATATATATATATATATAAGGGTAGTTGCTTATGCTACAGAAGCCTCTGTAACAGTTATCCAATGTAGCACAGATATATCTCCTACTACATAAAATGGTTATGCTGAAAATTATTAATAATATTAATAATATATTAAATAATTAATAATTAACAAATTATGAGATATATTTTGAAACTTCTTAGTCAGGTCCAATAACAACTTCAAACACCACATAAAACATTTTCATAGCTCTTAGCCAAAACCAGTATAGGGAGCCATTCTCAAGATACAACGAATCAGAACTCGCATCTAAATGGAAACTGTAAGCAGACGATGTGTAATATACAGCCTATGGTTGACTCCTGTGGCCTAGGTGGGAGATCGCAGGTTCAAACCCCGACTGAATCACACCAAAGACTTATACAAATGGTACTAACTTGGCGATCAGCATTAAGGGGTAGGTGTAAGAACAATGTCATTGGGTGGGACTGGGTCTGCGAAATGATGCCCCTGTGCTAGACATCACTATAACATGACACATTGCAAACATCGTAGCGATATGACTCAAATTGTTACAGCTACGATACAAATCTAAAACACACACACACACACACATTGATATGGCTGATTTCTGTCAGCTTCATTATATAAAGGTCGTGTTTATTGGAGATCAATTATAAAGGCACTGATCAACTATTGACGCCTTTTAAAATCAAATCAACCACGGCTAATGTTTGCTGTGTTCGGTGCGTGTTATATCTTGTACTATCCGGATACACACTGCTACTCAAGAAGGCTAATTGGCTATTTGCTACACAGATAGTTGCATAATAATTACGGCTGCTGAGGTCTCGCCAAATTTCTTATAGTATATGATAACACGATTTACCTGGTAAACAGATGTAAAAAGATGTTTCTCTACAAGACTGATTGGCATGTGCCACTATGCTTACGACATCCAACATGGTTAATATTCAATACAAACTTTGCAAGCTTCAGTGTTTAAACATTGTTTCTAAATGATTACTTATATTCAAAGAAAATTGGAAGATAAATTAATATACAGGGAGTTCTCAACAGTTTTCGTAGTTTGAGAAGACGTTATTCAATTATTTAAATGCTTGTAATTATTCGTGATTTTAAAGCTGGCGTAGAAGACAAACATTAGCAGTGTCTACAAGATATGTTTCTTTTATGACGTCCCCTTTGGCAAATTAAAAATGATGAATGTCTCCTATACAATGGGCTTAAAGCTTGCTTTAACAAAACAAGTTTGAATATTTGTTATTTTCCATGTTTTAAATGAAAGTCTCACCTTTGAACTTTATTTCTTGGTTTCAGATAAATGTCAAGAAGACCATTTAAACAGAAAACTGTAGAAGTCATAAATAGGTTTTGTCTTTCAACAACTGTCATTTTACAGTCCTAGCAGCATTTTGTTGGATTATAAATTGATCTTATCAAAGCATATTTGGAGATAATTTACAATGTTTCAAAGAAGATAATGTTATAAATCATATCCTATTTGACGGGAACATGTCACATATAAAAGTGCAAAGGCGAGAACAAAGACAGAATCAGTTGCAAAGATTAAAATTTAATTACTCTCATTCATGCGACAAAATTTCATCATCATATATCATGCAACTTCATGCTGAGCTAGAACGGTAAGATAGCTAGCACTGCTTTATAGATCTGAATCAATCTCTCACCCACTTTTGCCTCTCGATGACTTTAGTAAATGGTCAGATTGCTCAGTAATTTAATTGACTACATCTAACAAACATGATAACACCTCATGACATCTAAATGGAAGCATCACGTTATTTAAGGCAAATGCGTAGTAGTGACAGAGACATTCCTCTGCGTAGTGACAGAGTCACTAGGATGCGGAGTAACAGAGACACTAGGATGCATAGTGACAGAGATACAAGGATGCAGAGTGACAAAACACTAGGATACGTAGTGACAGAGACACCAGGATGCATTTCAAAGTCATTTCACTATCTCCTGTTTCGTCAAATAAATTAAGTATTTTTCGTCATGTGAATAATGAAGGACCTGTGCTTGTTAAAATGAATTTTTAAACTCATAGAACAATTCGAATAATTTGGAATCCTTCCTATTCAAATGAAATTTATGAAGCACACCGAATAATTTCCATATTTTCTCGTGAAGGCTCAGACAATTATTTGACTTTTTTCGTAAATGTAATGACATGAGTACTTATGCAAGATCCTTTTTTAATCAGCAGACTAGAATACGCATTCATGTGACATAATTACACATTCACATGACTAGATTACACGTTCATATGACTAGATTAAATATTCATGTGACTAGACTACACATTCATATGAATGGATTACATATTCATATGACTCAATTACACATTCATGTCAAACTCAGATTATGTGTTATCTGAATAGAACGTAGTTCAGTTTATATTGTGCAAGTGGAAATCTTACACAAATATCGTTGAAAACTCATATAACCCTTCATGTAGTCTAGAGCCAGAAAAGAACTTGGAATCCTGGAGAAAATCATCAACATTTAATTGTCTACTCAAAGCTATCCCGGATAGACAAAATAACACATAGTAATTCTATAATCATTAGGTTTCTAATTTGGGAGTTTGTACTGCTTACAAACGACCACATAAACGTATGCATGCACGTACGCACGCACAATGTCTTCAAGCGAGAAAACTGATAAAGTGGTGTTCTGTTATCTATTATTTAAACACCGATATTTATTGTAGCAATCCTGTACGTTTTCTTGGCCCTAATTGTAGTATGTCATCTATTCAATCAGCAAAGCACATACAAATACGCGTGCTTCTTGTTATATATGTGATGACATTTGTATGTATGATATCTAATATCTTTTTGTTGACAGATGATATATCCAAATTTGTTTTCGTTTAAATGTCGAAGTTAGCGATCTCAATGCATAAGTTAATCTTATACGAAATCAACCATATTTTATATTATTATTTTTATTATTATCTGTTGCTTATGGCACAAAATCGCAGTAAGATATAACTGAGATTAGAGTATATCCCAAACAGCATGGTTTGTGCAATGCTTCAGCTCAGACAAGGTTCACAGATTTCATTTTTATCCCGTGATTTTCTTATTAAACTTCTGACTGGTCAAGGTGCAAGAAACCGACTATTGCTGGCTGGGCCAACACTGATCCGAGCAGATGCTCCAGGTAAACGCTAATCAATCGTACTAATTACAAACAATTTCCAAGGTAGTAACATGATATTAAAACTGACCCATTCCCATCCAGTAATTATGTTTTACTGGCCTGGCATTGAATGCGTTGCTCAGCCCCCACGCATCTTTGTCAACATTCATGTCTGTCACACTCTACTATAATAATGTTCGGCCAATTTATTTACAACAATTATAAAGGGCATAACACGTGTAGACCTACGCATTTAGTGCAATAATGCCATAAGATAATATAGAATTTGTTTGCTTCGGCAAGGGAAGCGCTTGTAAAACACCTGCTTTGACAAATACCTTTGGTCTGGTGACAAGTCAAACATATTGCACCAGCCCTTCGTCAATATTGAGAAAAAGGCCATAACTTATCATGGTTCGATGGCCACCATTATTTTGTCTTGAGGTTGAGCACAAAGAGCAGACGCATATTTGTATCAGACTGACGGCACGACTACCGTTTTGTCTCACCCGGATAATTCCTCATTTTTTGAAGATGAATTGCCAAATTCGTTATTGTGTTTTAGTGGCCATCCCAAACTTGCGTAATAGAGTACCCGAACTGGCAACTATATGCAAAACTGCTTGAATACCAGACCGTTCTTTTTCAATGAAAATCAGATGTTTAATTTCCAAACCTACAAGAAAGCATAGTGAAACAAGTGGAACAGTGCATATATTTAACAATGTTTATTATTTGAGCAAGAAAACACATCTACATATATGTAATTTTGAGATACAGGAATGGAAAAAGAACGTATTGGACACAAATATACAAACATCTATTTAAATCTTTTCTTGATTGAGATAGCGCGATATGATCTGGGAGACGGAAGGCAGACATTTTAGAATTCAAACACATGCGTTTTGTTAATGACAAATTGCAGCAAATATTTGCCTGTTTCTTTATTAAAATTGTATATAAGACACTTACCTTTTGCAGATGTAATTCGCCAACGCTATATAGCAAAGATGGTATTTTTAAAGAGTGCATCTAATGTTCCTCCACGAGTTGTACGATTATAGTGCGAAATAACAGCACGGCTTGCATTACATTCGTGCTAAATTGAAGGAATGCTAAACATATCGATATGTAAATACACAAAAGTTTAACTAGTCTACATGTTTTCGATATGGAACCTAAACATAGTATTATAGTTCCATCTATTCTGTAGCCGAGGTAGCTCAGATGATATAGCGTCGGACAGGTAGTCCATGTGCCGCCGGTTCGATACCCCGCCCAGGCCAGCCCAGGATGCTTGCTTCGGTGTGTCTTTCAAGTTTCCTCGTTATGTTATAGTCAGTAATGTGTTAAAAAGGACATTACAAATCCATTTGTGACATTGGTGAAATCGCTCTAGATGGGACAAAAATAAATACAATGTGATAAAGTTTGCTTCTTATGAACACAATCAAATATTATGACACTAGTGTCCACGCATTTCTCTCGTGAGGGTACATTTTTATTGTATTCTTGGCGGTGACAGTTTTATAATAATCTCTGATGCGCGCAAACATATGATTTTTGATTGGATCGCTTGTTCAATGGCAGTTTTGCACCAACTACTTGAAATCCATTGTGTATGGGCACAATGTAATCTGAGCAAAGGTGAATATTTTGGGACTAAATACGAAGCTCTGATATCATTTGATAATTTTTTTTTTAAAAGTACATGCAGGAATCTTCTAGCTTTAATGTAACCTAGCCGACGTTCGTGCATGTTAAACAGGAAACAAAGTAACTGTATTCAATTTCAAACCTTTAGTATTCTGCTAGTTTGTTTAATTTTTAGAAATTGAAATTTTATTTAAGGAAGGAGTATCTTTTTTTGAAATAAGCCCATTTAAATGTTGGAAAACGTTACAGACAAGACAAAAGCTTTCTGTGAAAATCCCATCCATATTATTTATATATTTATTTATTATAAAAGTGTTAAATTTACCCAGAGTGATGTTGTATTGATCATCATCACTGTAGAATTTGCATAATAATTATCATGTACCAACTCTTTAATTTAGACATGAAGAATATGATAATATCTTGTGGAGATTGAAATGTGTATTATGCAAGTACGTCTGCAAAGCGTATTTGATAAACCGAATATTCGTGTTACATGATACAAAACATATAACCATATACATTAAAGCCATCAAATGGCGAATATGACGACGAATTTTCCGACTGTTACGCTATTTAAGGCCAACAACAAAATAGATGACAAATAGATATCAAATAGATGACAAATAGATGTCAAGCATAATATACTTCTACGCTAGAGTCATCATTTTATAAATCGTTTATGGCGTCCCCAGACAGCCAACGTGTCTCGTGCAGAAATGAAGGAAAATATGCTTCTTGGCATTGCATTATCAAACACGTCTGCACGTTTCAGTCATATTTTTGCGCAGAGTGGATGGGTTTTCAGCGATAAAACGTAGACAATTGAGCTTGCTCGAGCGTATAGTTTATTAATTTATAATGTTATTAAGCAAGCATGCAACCATTCGAATATTACAAGCTATCAGTCATGTTTTATTCGTCAAATACTTGCTCTTAAATGTTTGATCCAGAAAGCTTTTTTAACCGTCTAGGCTGATCATCATTCATGTGTTTAAAGAATTGAATGAATCCAAGCAACACTAGCTGAGCGTACAAAACGTAAATATCATCGTCATCTATAATGCAATGATTTATCAGAGGGAGAGCGGATGATGATTGATATTTGACGAATTGAATTCATTTGATCTAATTGTTGATTGTTTTCTTAGTGTCTTCGGGTTGTACGATGCACTCGATGTTGCAAGATATTGCTCGATGTTGAGAGATATTGCTCGATGTTGCTTCACACTTATAACACAATACAGATTCAAGAGAGCTCTAACGCCTGCATGGAGCGAACAGACGTTTTGTGATATTGATTTAGTGTCTATGTAGCAGGAGCTGATGAAAGAACGGCTTCTCTGATATTTATGGCTTTGATACTAAACATTGCAAAATTAATCAGAACTTTTCTAATATCATTTTGTATAAATGACATAATTTTTTTGGAGTTGGATTTTTGTATAGAAAGGTGGGTAAATATTTTCTTCATAATTCTCCTCATAGTAGACAAGCAGTAATAAAATGGTACTGATATTTTATATTACAAATTTGACACAATCTTTCTAAATAACAAATATTTTCATACCTTCCTGTGCTACCTCTGATTGGCAACTTTTCATTCTAAAGTTAGTGATTATATGACAAACATCGCTCTTCTATCAATTCTAGATATCTTTGACAAGTGAATTATATTCTCAATGACCTATATAAACGCAGTCTTTCCATTGATTTTATCTAATCCTACAGTTTTTGACTAAAAATATCTTCTCATCTCTGACTGAACAATCAGATAAATGTATTATCATCGTTTACGCCACGAGTACACCAAATATGGCTAAATCCATACGTAAATAGAAGCATTTTAACCATGCTACCACGGCAATCACAATCCCCCCTCCCATCTTTGCTGTAAATTGTAGCATTGTGTAGGATATCTGTCTGGCATTTTCAGAATTCTAAACCTACATTTCGTATCTTATACACGGCATACTATTTCTTCCTAATTCATTGTATAAGAATGCATTTGGAATAGACTTAGAGGAACCAAGATTATATTTACAAAATGAAAAATGAACTTTTTCAATAACATTGCCTTCATAAAGCCCCCAAACCTCGGCACCATAGTTAAGAATGGGAGCTATCTTCCAGTCAAATATACGAAGCAATTCAGTTACAGGTAATCAGCCAAATTTTTAAAGACATTGCTTGAAATATCTGCATAACCTTCAGAGCCTGCAAAGACAGAGTTTTCTGGCACATATTCCAGGAATTTTTTTTTTAAAGAAAATATGCATCCTAGAAACTTGTAATATGATTCAATCTTCATCTCTGTAGTGCCACAATACCATTTATCGTAACTTCTGAGATAGCCACCTCTGTGAAATACAATTAATCTTGTCTTTTTTCCTCTACTGCTACTACTTCTTCTTCTTGTTGTTATTGTTATTATTATTATTATTATTATTGACCGGTTCTACTTTCAGACCGACAGACAAATATTGGGATTCAATGCTTTCCTTTAAAGAGTCTAACATAATACCGACTGTGGTTGTTAAAGAAACACAGAAAATATTATATTTGAATTTAAGTGCAAAAGTATTTACATTATTATCATAAAAATAATTTTCGTCAAGGCAAACATATCCTCACTCGGGAGGTATTTTCTATTATAGTCTACCGTGGTACAATAGTAACAAGCTTATCTTTAATATATAAATATATATTAAATAAATAAATGTAACACTATGGACAGACCAAACTACTGTATATGGTACCAATCTTTATTTCCTCAAACTAAGAATATATTGAAAAGACCAACCACATGGCATAATCACGAAGATATACTCAGGCATCCAAATTATGTGTTGAATTGTGGGTAACAAAACGTAGTAGAAGGCAAAACTAATCGATCGAGAAGTTAAGCCATGTAATTTGGATTCACCAAGTGAGAATTGGTCTAACGGAAAGGTAGTTTGACTTTCTCTACCAGACAACGGACCACTCCATGCACAAATCCCATAAGAAATGTTCATTAATTGTGACGTATTTCTTCAGTGCATTCCAAACCTCACCCCACCACCAGCAACCATAGAGTATATTTAAGAACATGCAAAAAAGCGCAAAAATAGATCATGAGATAGTGTTCATTGAGTAACACACATAGAAGACGGCTCGATAAATCCGACAAGATTATAAATATTTTTTCTATATAGGACAGTCTACTTTTACTGTTAGGTATTACTCCGTGCCTTGGAACAACTCGATAGGAGGTCATTAATCCATGTACAATTCGACGCCATTGGTGTTGTGAATATGCAATCAATAAAGTGTAACGGATTACATAAAAGAGTTGTGAAATCAAATGCGTTTATGTAACTTTAAAATTTTAGATAATAATAATAATAATAATAATAATAATAATAATAATAATAATAAATTAAATCAGCAACTTACCTTACAAACAAAAAAGATCAAGGGTTTAGTTTTCATCCTAAACATACGTCGTTAGATAACGCAGATAAAAATGCTTAAATTCTTTATGCACCGGATTCAGTATGAGTCATGGAAAACACATATTGGTACGACAACAGGAGTCGTACTTGTAAATGACCCATTAGTTAAATCGTCAAATTTGACAACCGGTTATTTTTTTTAATGTACAGAAACATCATTCCTCCATTCAGGAAGGAACACTTATTCTGTTCTATAGGCTTCCAGTTCTGATGACATTAAATGTGTGTGTGTGTGTGTGTGTGTGTGTATGTGTGATTTGGATTTCAACGTAGCTTTAAATATTTTTCAGTCATATCGCTACGACGTCTGCAGTGTGGCAGTTTATAGTGATGTCGAGTACTGGGTCATCATGCCGCTGGCATGCAGCATCATGACCCACCTAGTCATATTATCCTGACACCAGGGTGACCAGTCCTAACACTAACCTTTTAATGCTGCTAGTACCATTTTAAAAAGTCTTTGGTATGATTCCGCCGGGGTACGAACCCGCGACCTCCCGTATCCGAGGTGGACGCTCTAACCACTTAGGCTACAGCAGCGGTCTTAAGTGTAATGAAGGGACAGGTGAAGCAGGGAAAGCTGACCGGCAATCATGCGTGTCTGTATTGAACATTTTTTTATGCTGACATGAAATACTACTTAAGTCAGCATGTACTCAGTAACAGGTATATGTGGCATGAAAATTCCAAAAACAATCTTCGAAATATGGAAACCAACATTGAATAGTGGCATCCCTCCTATAGAAAAAATCGCAAGGAGACAGGAATGGTGTCAATAGCTTATTAGGAATGCTGAAGGAGGAATCTCGACCAGATGCTAACAGTGCCAGTATCCTCTAACAGCTAACAGCTGAACACATTCTTGGCGAGAGTATCGACTTCCACCCTGTAAGAGAGAATTTCTTTAAATATTATTTTTATTATGTGAACGCAAGTAAGAAACGTTATGTTGAGTTATCACCAAAAGAAATCGTGTACGTTTTAATCCTATTTTTTCAGGATGTCATTGTTACTTTACCTTTATCTTCTTTTTAAAAACACTTTTTACATAATTTTAAGATCTCTACCGTTTAACTTTAATTTTACACCCAGGTTAATTTGGAAGGCTTTATCGTCCTAATTTCATATTCGCATTTCATTATGTTTTCACTCTTCGAACTGAATTTTTAATCGGACGTTCATGCCCATTATTATGTTCACGTGCTATTAAATCTTATACATACATACAGGCAAAATATATAACTGTAGTTGTTCTGATGACCTCTTCAGATTGTTACAAGTAAATAACAAAATATTTGATAAGAGGAGCATTCCTAATAGTTCATTGGAAGAAACTAAAATCTTAATGCGGAGGATTTCGGCCAACAAAATGAAACTCATCTTCAATTTCCTCACATAAATATCATAATCTCCGTGCCCTATCGAAATTTTGCTGTTTACCTGTAATGTTATGAATAGAAGGTCTTCTCAATAAAGATTGTATTGCCGTCTTATTTCGTAATGTTCTAGAACAGATAAATATTTTTAACATTATTTAAGATTTTATTTTAATTATTGTAATTATTTAAAGGGGCTGATCCATTTACTTCATCGTGCCATTGTAGAAATTATCGTTAAAGAGAGGTGCTTAAAACGTACTGTGATATCTATTTCCACTTGAAAAGTTCTCTCAAGGAAGACCGTCTTCACCAGGTGATTTGAAACGTTTAAGCAAATAGAATGCTTTCAATACATCATTCTCAGATAATTCGGAGCTCGAAATCTGATTTATGTCATTGCATGCATCATATATATTATTGTCGTGATTTTCCATAATATTTCTAATAATTATTACAAACTTTGGTTTTGATGTGCCTTAAGACGGCTTCATATCGCTTTTACAACACTCGAACCAGTCCAAATTTGATATCTTTTGAAGTCAGGTACTCTTAGATATTAAAATTATACGATCACACAAAAGTCTGCAACATTTCTTTTTATTTTTACAGACCGCAAGATATTTATTTCTGAGTTCAAGAAATGTTCGATAAAACTCCCTATACAAGTTTTCCTAAACTTCTTTAAGAGAGTGTATTTCCTCTTTTCAAGTTCAGGCTAAACAACACGCGTTCGATGAACGTAATGCCCGTTGTAAATGCAGACATATTTTAGACAAGGGTCTCCATAAGAACGAACCAGCAAAAAGGAACCGGAATATGCGTCAGGAATTCTTTGCACTTTATATGAATTAATGCTGTAGTCAAACGCCAAATAAACTTCAATGAACTGGAGTAAATGCATTTTAAATCCTCACTGTAATTCTGAGAGGTACATGAAATGCAGTACCATTTTGTATTGCCATGTCCGTCAGTATTTATACTTCTATCTTTGAGAGAGTAAGTATGTCTTTTGGAACTACTATCCTGAGATATATTGTGGACATGCGCGAGAAGCATTCTTGTTTATGTTTAATGAGGGCTTTGTGATGAATTTAAGTGGAGGCTTTTCACATCTGATTAATATATTTAAACGATGGTCGCAGTGACATGTCTTTTGTACTTGCAATACTTTAACTGTAATTACGGTTTCGGATAATATTCTTCTCCAAGGCACGTTTTCATTTTACCAACTGTGATCTATTTCATTACTCATTTTTGAAAAATTTGTTTTTCTTTCTTCTCTGTCTTCATTATTAAATAAACAAAAATGTCAGAAAGACAATGATAGGTGAATGGTGACAAGCTTTGTACACTAAGCGACACCAATACATCAATTCAGTTTCTTTGTCGATTTCAATTCCTGCCCACCTAAGGTGTAGGTCTCAGGTGACACTTTCTTCTTCTAAGGTTAGTTTCATAGAATATGTGCATGAGTTGAAAGTCGCCTTGGTTGAATAGAGTAAGAGCAGGGTGAACAACTTGATCAGTGAACTTGACCCTGATTGATACATCCTTGACTTTGATATATGAGAAAGTGTCAATGCTAGGAAAACAAATTAAAAATGACTTTTGACATTGATTTGGGAGATACCTTGCGTTCTTGATGACCTGCAAGACAAACGACACTTCCAGTACATGAGATATTAATCAAACAGAACACAATTCTTAATGTTAATAAAATAAGGACTGTATCCTGTTATCATATCCTTATCGTGTTGCTTGAGAATAAAAACACCCGTTATGTTGATCGGAGGAGTAAAAAATTCTGATGAATGCCAGATCTATACAAATAACACTGTATCAGATGACACAATTAGGAGTCTTCCGATCCGAACGGGCAGCCATATATATTTTATTGTGCTCTTTAAACCAGAGTGATTATATGCCTTAACAGAGATACAGACAGATACATGCATGAAATCTGTCTTAGACAAAAGTTAACTATATATTTTGAAGATGCTCATAAAGCTGACCTTCTCAAAGTCATCGCCCTTTCAATAAACGTATTCAAAAAACAATGTAATGTTGATCGTGACTTACTTAACCTTTACAAATTTATCATAATTTCTCAATTTTTAAGCTTCTTTGGTTTGCTCATCATTTGCAAGTAATCCAATTGAGCAATGCTTATAAACGAAACGGACCTTATATTAAATATATGAAGGTATGAAGTTGACACGGTATTAATACGGTTGACTGAAGAAAAACTCAAAACATTAAACTTAAGTTTAAACTTAAACGCATTTAAACAATTGGTAGAAACAAAGCTTCTCAGATTAAACCGTTAAGAAAGTATTGTCTATATTCAGATATTCTCTTGCACCCCTGTGAGAGATGCTTAGATACCTAACTTACCAAGACACATCTACTTACTGAATGAGCACAGTATATCTGACAAAGAAGATAATTACGTAACATATACAATAGATTTTGCTATGGGATTTGCAGATACTCTCTCTCTCTCTCTCTCTCTCTCTCTCTCTCACACACACACGGTAGTGCCGGAATTACAAAACAGTTTCCCAACGTTTCGAGCAATGAAAGAAACAAATTACATCACCAGATAAAAGACAAACGCAATGACACCATAAAATATGGGTTATTCATATCTGAATGACAGGTAGTATCTGCAAACAATAGTCTAACAGGAGAAACAGGAAATAAACAATAGTCTAACAATAGTCTAACAGGAGAAACAGGAAATAAGCAATAGTCTAACAATAGTCTAACAGGAGAAACAGGAAATAAACAATAGTCTAACAATAGTCTAACAGGAGAAACAGGAAATAAGCAATAGTCTAATAATAGTCTAACAGGAGAAACAGGAAATAAGCAATAGTCTAATAATAGTCTAACAGGAGAAACAGGAAATAAACAATAGTCTAACAATAGTCTAACAGGAGAAACAGGAAATAAGCAATAGTCTAACAATAGTCTAACAGGAGAAACAGGAAATAAGCAATAGTCTAACAATAGTCTAACAGGAGAAACAGGAAATAAACAGCCGCTCAAAAACCATATTATAAGGAGTAAACTGCGTATTTATTTTGCGTTTTATCAGAATAAAAAATTATATAATAGCGAGGCAGCTGATAGTACCATTTTTATGGTCTTTGGTTCGAACCCGAGACCGCGACCTCCGCATCCGAGGCGGTCTCTGTAAACACTTCAGCGGTATGCCTAATATTCAAAAGTTTCATTAAGTCTTCTGCTGGTCGTGGTCCTGTACTTTTATTGCCATTAAACGGATATCTTTGTTGGATAGTTACTAGAACAAAATAGCTACCGACGTGGTAAAGTATATGATTCAAGCATCGGATAAGCAGTCTGAATGAATTGCTCAAAAGACGGGTGACGAATAAAACAAATGAACGTGGCTAGGTACTGCTACAATAAAATGGACCGCAATTGTTTTGTACTCGCAACTGCTCAAGATTTAAAAGACAAAGAAACAAACAGTTATGTATAATTACAATGATTGCAGGAGTTGCCATAAATAACCTTTTTTGTAAACTTAGATTTGATATTTATTGTTTTTCTCGCCGTGTATACTGCATACAAAAGGTCCTTATAAGTAAGCAAAAAAAATAAACAAACTGACATCTCCAGTCATGGAAGATAAAAAAATCCAGCGTATTTTTAAATTAGCTTATTACTTTCCGAAAGGTATCAGTCCAATCTGAGCTTTTGTTTTCATTTGATTCAATTAAATAGTTGACAATGTATTGCATGGTTTAACTTTGTGCACGATGTGTGGTACTTCTTTATCACACTTTATCCAAGAACACCTCTTCCAGCTCCACTTCTTGCTAATCCCTTTACTGAATTTGCCAATGACAGAGCAAAGGTTGCTGAAAACATAGACATAACTGCAATAATCATGACTTTCAGCATACCTTTCTCTCCGAACAACCTTTCGACCTGTTTTCCTGGTGGTAATTTTTCTGACTTTCGAATATGTTTTTAACATTGCCTCTAAACTTTTTTTCCAACCGTGTTCAATCATCATTCTGTGCTGAAAATACATTGAAGACTTTAGTCCAAGAATTTCATTAAGCAAGAACTTATTCATCAGTCTTAAAAGGCTGAGGCACCAATCTCTAGTTAAAAGAAATTATGCTGTTGGTCTGTTATTGTTATCTCAAGATATTAAAGCCTCTTGTATGCTTTCATTCCCATAAGATAATAATTATCTTTCACTAATGATTAAAATATAACTACTCTTTCTATCGGATTTGTGTATTTTAGAAAATAACAGTATTTGTGTTTTAACTGTTGGTGATTGGTTCAATATTTTGGAGGAATATTGTATATACAGACAAGATAAACTACTTATTGAAATATCGCCTTTTTCTAGATTGAACAGCCTTTTTAGCTAATTCCATGAAAGTTCATTAA
>JAECUM010059978.1:5000-19238 GCA_016617855.1 Megalonaias nervosa
ACCATTCTTTCCAGCTTACTGCAATCCTTCCCCAACCCCAACCCCCCCCAAAAACCCACCATGTAATGGCTTGAAGTTGTAATGTCTGCCCATTTGTACGGATCCATTAATAATTAAATACAAGGTGCCACGTAACACTTGTCAATATATATTTCACTGTGATGTTAATTAGAAACGTCTTGCATATTAAATTTCACAGACTGGTTCTAAAAAGCACTCTCTATTGCCGCTAAAGCTATTAGATTAGAGATAGGAACCACATAATATTAACTCTATGGAAATACTGTGCTTAGCGTTATTTTAATAGAGTAGCAAAAATGGAGAGAAAAAAAAATTATATCTCATAACAAGCATCTTTACCCTGTATTTTAAAAAAAAACGAAGCAGGAAATCCGAAATTCCACAATACGAATGTCATTTTTTATAAATTCAGTGTCAAGCATTAGTTTGTGTTTGCTGTCACCAAAGGCCAACTAAAACTGTCTATTCCCCCAAAAGTAATGTTGTTTATACGTACTAATTAAATGCTATCTCGTAAATTCCTAAAGGACTCAAATTATAAAATAAATATTGTCTACTGAAGTTACTGTTGCCCTTTTATGCTGTGAAAATAAAACGTTCATACTTATTTTAAATTTAAGATACACATATTTATTGTCCTAAATTGAATGAAAGATTATGTAAATGGGTTGAAACGTTTTTTTGTTTTTGTTTTTTTTAAAAATACAATTGACAATCAATCTGGTTTTCAGAAGACACTGACCACTTGATCTGAAGGTGTGAATCGCAGACTGGTGCAGAATTGAAGCATTTCACGTGTAGTTTTTGTCGACACTAATAGGGCTTATTACTTGGCAAGCGTATTTACCAGTCCATGTCATGTCTAACATTTCTGAGCATTCTGAAATTGCCAAAAGTCTTATAAAACACAAGTCTTAGTTACACTCAGTTTACAGGATCTGTATCAAAGGAATTTCGGAAATACCTTTAATGGCATGGCATTAGAAAGGATCTGTATCAATGGAATTTCGGAAATACCCTTAATGGCATGGCATTAGAAAGGATCTGTACCAATGGAATTTCGGAAATAATTTTAATGACATGGCATTAGAAAGGATCTGTACCAAAGGAATTTCGGAAATAATTTTAATGGCATGGCATTAGAAAGGTTCTGTACCAATGGAATTTCGGAAATAATTTTAATGGCATGGTACTAGACAGGAATCTGTATCAAGGGAATTTCGGAAATAAATTTAATGGCATATCATCAGACAGGATTTGTATGAAAGGAATTTCGGAAATAACTTAAATGGCATGGCATTAGACATTTAAGATTTACACTATTTCCGTTGGACATGAAGTAATTAGACATGAAAGAAACCGAACATAAGATAGTACTGACCTGTCCAGCCTGCATACAGCTTAGAAAAATATGCATGCGATATAGCAAAGTATAGCAAACTCGCCCATATGCTCAAATTAAAAGAATATTCATGCTTTTAATATATTAATTTACCTAGTTCTGCTCTTCGTCACTTAATATCTTTAAGGATTTTTCTTTGTAAACCAAATACGACTTAAACAATGCGGATCCTTTAAGCATTACGGAAATTTATTGCTTTTTTTAATTTTATATAGCTTATCTGAATTCCCTTTTTTTACATGAAAGGAAAATAAAGTAACACTTTTTTATACTCTCGTTCGATCTGTGCTTAAATATCAGTCAGAACTACGGTGTTTCCACTCAGGGCATGATGTCGAAGCAATTTATGCCATTGTAGACGATTATTAGGCGTGAAGGAAACAAATCGACTATTTTGGATATTCTTATGGTGAACTGACGAGATACACGCTGAGGTGAATTAGCGAAACATACGTTATTTAAAACTTTGGATTCGATTAATGTTATATAAGTCTTGATCATTTGAGTGTTTAATATGTTCAACAAATGAAGCTGAAGACGTTAATTCTTAAAATGCGAAAATTGGGCTTTACAAGTTAAATACCTATCATATGTATCGAATAATCAATAAGAATATGTCATTCCTTTCAGTGAAATAAGAGTTTCAGATCGGTATAAACAAAACTGGACAGCTTCTGTGCAGTCATAAAATAAGATAGATTATTACTAGGTTGTAATACTTAGTAGTTGGGTGTGATTAGTGAACCTCATCTTAGAATTACATCTACTAGATTTAGAATAATATCGCGTAGCCTAACTTTATTATAATTGTCATGAAAAACTACAAAGGCAAGAGCGGCAATTGACTGATGAAATTAGCTATTTTTCTTACCTTTTACCTGATATGAAAAGTTTAAAATATTCGATAATGCTAATAAGATTTTGTTTGAATTTGAAGCATAATTTAGCTGTTCTTATATTCGACCAAGATGACGTGGTAAATATTTTCGTTTCAAATAATGATTCTCGTTTTTGACTACTAGAAAATTTTGTAAAGGTAATTATTAATTAAATTGCATTCCACGACTAGTGTGATTAATTATAACCTGGTATTTACATTTGATGCAAATTTTATGTTATTTTTCTCATGAAATAATATGCGTATTATACCTCGGAGAGTGATGTTCCATATTTTTATAGTATGACGTAGTTTGCATCTTTGCGTTTGTGGTCATAATGTTTTTACGAAATTTAAATGCTAAAACAGTGTGTTCTGTTCTGTTTTAGCTTGAAAACTCTGGATTGAGTTTCCAGCAGAATTTTAAGATTTTTACTCGAAAATTTAAATGAGTTCCGATCCCGTTTGACATACAACTTGACCGGTCTCTAACTCTTATATTTACTGAATTCCATGACGTTTGACATACAACTGAAGATATTCGAACCAGCCAGTATAGTGGACTTGTAGATTTCGAATAAGATTTTCAAGTCCGGAATAACGTACTCAAGGTAATGAGCACAAGTTTATAGCGAATGGGCGAAGAGCTGAGCAGCATGTGAAAATGAATGGTGTGAGCATAAAATCGTTAAAAAGAACCAGACAACCGTAGAAATTGAAATATCGACGAAGTTTGATGATGAAGCAACATCGGTCTAAAATCTTGTGTATGAAGCATTTTAATTTATTGACACTGTATCCATGGCATGATAAGGCTGTACAGCTGGTAACAAACGATGCATAACTATCCGAAACCATCCATCTGGAACCATTTTTTTAAATCTGGGAAATCCTTTGTTTAACTTTATATCATGTGAAGTAAACTTCTACCTGTATTTGTCCAACCGGGAAACCAGGGTTTATAAATATTATGCAGAAGTAACATGAAGTTTGCTTTGTCTCTATGGTGACGTAAGTGTATAAGATGGAAGCGTGATGTTAGAATCTGATTCGTGCGGAACAGTGGCCTTATATCGCGTCGTTATGTCGAAAATGAAACAAAGAAAAATGCATATACTCTTAGTCTAACAAAGACAACTCGGATGATGTGTGTCTCAGTGTCTTGAAAGCTTTAATGATGTGGAAACTAAGGTAAGTATATTCTATGTTTGGTTTATTACATATATTAGCCACATTTTGTTCCAACATAAAATGTTTAATGATAATAATTATATTCTTACATCTTAAAAAAGTTTTTAATTTTTGCACTAGTATGTCCATTAATTATTTCTCAATAATTATTTGTGAATGTTAAAAGTTGTTTAAAGACAAATGCACAAAAAACACACAACTGGACCCAACTGGACTATATTCATCAAATTTGTGTGTGTGTGTGTGTGTGTGTGTGTGTGTGTGTGTGTCTACTCAGCATATGGCAATGAGAACTTGCTAATATTTGTAATATGTATTCTAACAGAATGTAAATGCTTATGATAATAAAAACCTATTGAATTGACTTGAATTACGTCTGTTGAAGAATGAGATAAATGTTATGTTTGTCATGTATGTCGCGCAAGTAAATGAAAGATGCATTTAACGAACATTTGTGATGACCACATTGGAACGTCTTTGTAACCGTCTGAAACTCTGCTCGATGGATATTTGCCACTATGATGTTTCAATGCTACGTTAACACATTATTATTTGGACAGCACAAAGAGTAAGAAATATACATAAGTGAAATATAATGTGTAGAATTCATTTAAATTAGTAATAATCATATAAATTTTCACTGTCTGTCAAGAATGTTTATTATTATAGTGTCCAATTAACCATATACACTTGGATAATTTGTATTTCCTTTTATTTTTATTTCTCTCATTTTCTTGTCATCGTTGATTTCGAATGAAAACCTTTACACTGCTATTATTTTCGTCTAATTCTTTATTTACAGTTATACTAGGATAATTACCTCGTTCCCATGAAAAGGTGCTAAAATTGCTATTTTGTACGGAAAATGTTGGTTTTACATAAAATATAAATCTAATTATTCACATTTGTTCACAATATTAGCTTTCTTTTTTACAGAATATGTTCTAACTTTAAACTCAGAAACTGGTGGAATTTCAAATTTCTAACTTTAGAAGAATATTTTGTATTCATATGAATTGTATCACTTTAAAGAAAGGGACTTTAAATATGATTCATTGTATGACTTTAAAAAGAAGGACTTCAAATGTTTTTCTTTGTAGAATATACAGGAGAGCAGCATGGCTAGGCAATAACAACGGATGAATAAAATTTTTCATAATATTGTCAAATCTGCTGGCTTATAATTTGATTTTTAACAAATTCTTGAGAATGAAATTTCAAAATTGTTGTGCTGCAATAAAATACAGATAGGTGAGTAATTTCATGAAATGAAAGTTTTCTTACCCAGGCTGAGCAAATTATCGGTATAAAAGAACGATTCCTGAGAAAGGACGACATAAATATTCAGTGTTATTTGGAGTAAAGGTTGATTGAAACGCACGTATCTAATTAAAGCTTAATTGACAGGCAGGTGGTTTTGGAGAGAAATGTGATGCCATTTCACTGTGAAGAAAGACGGATTGGACGATCTAGAGAATTGGTGTTAAGAAGTATGAAACACGACACCAAGATGCCATCCGAAAATGATATACACTTGCTAACTTCGTGTTGACATCTTGTCCATGTACACGAAGGACAATCCAGACGTAATGAGTTTGGCACAGTATCCCATATGCAGTCGGTTTATGAACGCCATCCAAAAAGCACAGCCATGGCTGCCCAGTAGTTTTGCCTTAGCTAGTGGCCTAACGGTCGGTCCATCGCAAGACATTTACGTCGTTAATTGGTTGGATAGACTCTGAAAAAGGTAGGTAATGATTTTTACTAAAACATGATTGACAGTAGCTTGATTTTTTGTGACTAAACAATATTTTTTCCGTGAAATCCCCCACAGGAACGTATGAAATTCCGAACGTGCAAGAATTTGCTGGACGTTTTGTAATTACAAATTTCGACGTATGGTAGTACTAATCATTTGATTCCTAAATTTTGTAAGTAACTATGGTAATTTAAAGTTATGGACAAAGACACTATTTAGTAAGGACGTCTTTTTTTACAGGTCCATACTATGAAATGTATGCTTCTGGAAAACAAAAATAAGAATGTTTGTATGAATCCCGCTTAGTTCGCGTAGAACAAACACAATCTCTACAAGAAAGAAAAATAATTCACACATTTCTTACATGTCAATTTTCTAACATTTTGTCTTTACCCGATCAATCGATGTTTAAATGTCAATAGATTTAATTTAGTGTAAATTATTGTTGAATTGTGTTTCACGCTGATTTTCAATATTTCATAATAGATTTACAGTAATAACTCAGAGTTGAAGAAGGATTCTACTTTTCCTTATCATGTATACCATTGTTTTGTTGGGTTTTTTTCAGAAATGAAAATGACTTTTTTTCATGTCTTATCTTTGTAAGTACAAAGCAATGATGTGGAAAAGACATTTTGTGTATTTCAGCCATATTAAACATTTACAATAGTTGAAGTATACAACATGCCCATGAACCACTATTGTTTGTTTCTTGCTGGTTTTTTTTTTTTGTGTTTGTTTTTTGTTTGGTTTTGTTTTTTGCGTTGTACATTCAAAATAAATGAAACAGAGTCATTTCGGAAATAACTGCGTAAATAAAAGCACCATATTAAAGAAAAGAAAAGAAGAAATTTTTCCATAGAAACTCCATGTCCAGATTAGTCTTAAACTGACGTCAGCTTATAATTCTACGGAGACGAGAATAAGAACATGTGATAATTCAGTGAAATTCACCAATCCACAAACAATTAAAAAGATCTGAGAAAATTAGAGATTTTCGTTCTAGTTGTTTCTAGGTATGAATTGGAATCATGCAAAGAATCACAAACAGTGGATTAATTTCTTCGTTTCATTAGAATCTTAATAGTTTATATTTAGCGTATAAACATATTGTTGCATGTTTTGTGTCAGTCTTGGTTGTTAATATTTGAAACTTTGCACAAGTCCTAACTGTGATCACATATATATACACATATATATGACAGGAATCCACACACTTTCAAACTGGTGAAAACGTCATATCTACAAGTTTGTATTTCTTGATTAATGTACCGATTTCGATTTGAATTTTAGTGTTCCAATTCAGACGGCAAAGACAGACCAATAAACCTTTCACATAGAAATTTTAAATAACAAATTCATTACAAATATGCCCTAGATAACATCACTGCCGATATAATATACCAAAAAAAAAAAATTGACAACAAATAAACAAATCTATCTAATAAGACGACGTTGTAATGAGTATGATTTATACTGTAATAACGTTGGCTATCATAAATTGCCGTTAATATTTGTGCTTTTAGATCTAATGATTTGCAGTTAAAACTTTGAAAAACTTCGCCATGTTTTTTTTATATTTGTAAGGACGGTGGATTCCAAATAGTTACAAAAACGTTTATTCAGGACATGCTATTGTTAGTGCTCGTTTCCATGACAATGGTACAGTCTAATAGCTTTCAAGATTCTTAGCTTTCTTAAGGGTATCTCGTGAATATGTTTTCCTATTTGTATTGTGATATTTGTTTTTCATATCTGGCAATATTTGAGTTGCCTGGAAAATTTTCTTTATTGAAATGGACAGAGAAGGATTTATGGAAGTAGCTAATTTAATCAGTTCGTATACCTTACAGAGATCATCGTGCTATAATAATAATAATAATAATAATAATAATAATAATAATAATAATAATAATAATAATAATAAATTATTATTATTATTATTATTATTATTATTATTATTATTATTATTATTATTATTATGTTTATGTTAAGAAATATAACGTTTCCTATAAGTATAGGTAGATTTATAAATATCCCCAATGTTGAAAGACTGTCCTTTTTGTGCAGATATAGACAATTAATTTCACTTTGCCGTTATATGCCTCAGTATGATAATTTTAAAAATGCATATTTACATACAGGTCATTGTATTGCATGAAGTTATAAAAATGTATGCAGAGAACCAATACTAATATTAATACTTCGCGGAACGTTGCGCATTATCTAGCAAAATCATTGAAAATTAGATAGTCATTGTGTTGATCCTAGAACTGTTATGTTGCGGGGTTCTTTTTGTGTTGTTTTTTTTTTACATTTGAGCCGGTGGCCTGTGTTACAAGAAATAACGATAATGATGATTATTAGTCATTTTGGAAGAAATATAGTTATGTCCAATATATTAAAAATAATCACCTTGTTAAAAGAAATGAAAAGACAGTTCACTACACAGTGACCTTTATTCAGAGATCTTTGAAATCTGAGTTAAATTTTCGGGGAAGTAAAACTTGCAGTTTGACTTTTGAAATACAGACAGTTATTTTGGAAAGAAAAAATATTACTTTGAACAGGTACTCGATATGCAGAGTGCCTGTAATATCATGCTTCAAAACTTGCACCTATTTGAATCAATCATTAAAAAGTTAATTACGGTAAGGTTGGGTATTATTTATTGTACTGTCAGGAAAGCGTCTTCTGGAAAGTTTAAACTGGATTTACAAGACAACGAGACAAACAAAACGGAACTATATTTCCTACATAATTTTATACAAACTTTGTTACCACGTTTGTTGTCGCACTAAAGGAGAATCTGATCGGCGTTTTTGTTTGAAATTTACTTGTGATAATTTAAGCTCATTACATCACAGTTTTAGAACACTATATTTTTCCGTTTCCAATTCAATATCCAGTCCACGTCTTGCCTTATATAAGAGGGAACACACTTGGAGATTTTGTTTTGTTTTGTAAATTGGGCAATCTTTACAGGGTTTGCGGTGAGCTGGCAATGAACGGAAACTGTTCTTACTCTACATATTTTGTGTGCAACTGTCGAATAGTAAATGAATGGAAATTCTTAATACTCTGCACTGTTTGTGTGCAACTGTCGAAGAATAAATGAATGGAAATTCTTAATACTCTGCACTATTTGTGTGCATCTGTCCAGTTAGTTTTTCATGTTAAATCTTGAACCAGACGCTATTAAGATAAGATAAGAAGATAAGGTAAGAATTCTTTATTTCAGACTACATAGTCCATACATCTAAATTAATCTATTGATCAGAGACGAGTTTTTGTCTCAGCATTTATTTGTGCGTTTCATTAAAATGTTTCAGTTGTACAAATATTTACGTCTGGTGATATATTGTTGCATGTTTTGTGTCAGTTTGTTCGTGTTTTATAAAGACTTGCATGACTTTTACAATGGCAACGTTGAATGTCATTAATTCGGGGCGAGTATTTTCCTGATAAAAGTTAAAGTTGACGAAGCATACCTTCGCAATGTTTTCTTTTTCTGTATTTAGTTAAGGACTCTGGATTTCAAATCTTTATCAAAATTTTGTATACTTGCATACTTGCTTTGTTAGTACACGTCTCCTTGACAATGGAAATGTTCAACAACGCAAGTGTTCTTATTAGTCATCTCACTAATCATCTGCCTAACTTGTATATACAGATGTCAGTGTTTGAGTTGCCTTGTAATTTTGTGTATTTACATCAATGGGGAATGGTTTTTCAGTAATTTAATTATTCAATTGGTATAACATTTATTATTATTATTATTATTATTATTATTATTATTATTATTATTATTACCATAAAGGATCTTTAATTTAGATTGTATTTTTAAATTTTAAACTTCAAAGGAAAATACGACTTGAGGTTAGACTTTTGGAGATACTGATGGTTATTTTTTAATAAAGAAGTATTAAAAGACATAAATGTTTTGAATACACAAACGATATTCGAAGGTAATTTTCGGCTTCAGAACTCGCACATCTTGAACAAGAGTGCTATCAATGAGTTGAAAATTAAACTAAGGAAGAGTTCGGGGCAAAAACATTATATAAACGAATCATGCATATAATGTCACGAAATGTCCTAAAAACTTCTTTAAAGTCTGAACTTGTTTTACAAGCCAAAGAAACAACGACAAAGAACAATATTGTACTTGGGGACATGGACATAAAATTTGTCTTCCAGTAAAAAAGATCTGATACATTTGACACAGTGGATGATAAATTCTATTTATTCACGTTTTGAAGCCTATAACCAAAGTTAGCTCATTATTGGATAACACGGACATAAATAGAAGATAAATACCTAATAATGTGCCTTTAGTGCTGATGTTGAAACGATATTTTTCTAAGTTCGTTGTCGCGCTCCAAGAGTCGATAGACGCACTCTGTCGCCATCTAGGATAATCTAAAATAAATATACTGTAAGTAACTATTATGGTGAACCTTGTTTACACGAAATATTTTGTGAAATTTTTGCAATGTCAAAGAATCGACCGTACTCTCCGCACAAATGTATTAGTAAATTAAAATTGGCTAGATCGACCATTTGCCCAGACGTTTAATACTTGAACGTACTCGTATCCCACGATGAACATTGTATGAATGTTAAATAGTACTCTGTTCCTAAGAAGAATTAAAACAAATGTATTGAAGCAATTATTTGTGAGAATTTTTAGAAGAAATTCACTCCTTGGGATAGTTTGAACACAGTGCAGAATAGCTTTTGGTCACTAAATATTTCCTCTTCAAAGTCAGTATTAGTACCAGATCCTGCTTCAAAGTCAATATTAGGTCCAGTTCCTGCTTGAAAGTCAATATTAGGTCCAGTTCCTGCTTCAGAGTCAATATTAGGTCCAGATCTACTTTAATGTTTAAACATATTGCTATAAATGATGACAAATTGTGTGGGCTACAAATTCTCACAACTGAGTGCCCTTCCCCGACACTCGATATGAAATTTACATGGATAGCAGCACAGACTAACTATGATGGTTCATAAGTTGTATACAAACATACGCCATTCACAAGAGAGAGAGAGAGAGAGAGAGAGAGAGAGAGAGAGAGAGAGAGAGAGAGAGAGAGATATTATATAAATTAAATTATAAATGAAGAAATTAATGATCATGGTAGATATCGGACAAAAACACATTCTCCAAAATGTACCCTACAAGGCAGTGAAGAGGTAAATTACGAAGAGCATCATGTCTTTACCAGTATGGCCGTAATTAACCAATTAAAGAGGTCACATTTTGAATACTCCAGAATTATATAAAGCACAGCTGTTTCAGAGTCAGTATATGTTTGTAAAGATCAAATAAACGAATGTTAATATTTGCAGTAAAACCGGATGATCCATATAACAACAAATATTTATTGTCGCTAGTATGTAGAAATAATGGAGATTCTGAAACAATTTCTTACACGGTACAAGATGCAAGTAAATATGTGCTAATAACAACTACGCGATGGATACATCTGTCAAATAGAATATAAGCCTCTATCTAGATCACTACAGTTATTTCTAATTCTAGTGGTTAGAATGGATTATTTCCTATTACCAGCTAGAAATCGGCCCGCTTTATAACAGGGTGATCACACTTGTGTTTTATTTCTTCTGCCAATTTCACAATTTTCACGGAGTTGGCTGAGCCGCAGTGGACTTGGCTATTTGGCGCATTTTTCATCTGTATTCTGAATTTAGTGGACATTTTTCAGACCATATACATTTCCCCCGTGCTTCTGTACAATATTGCAAAAATAATATTAGATCTTGGAACAGGTACAGTTGATCAGAGATGTATTGGTGTCATAGTTGCCTTAACGCTGTTGATTATGGGTATTCCTTATTTTACTATTTTCACTCGGAATACCAGTTGATCATGCGTATTCCTTATTTCACTAATTTCACTCGGAATGCCTGTTCATTATAGGTATTCCTTATTTCACTAATTTCACTCGAAATGCCTGTTTATTATCGGTATTCCTTATTTCACTAATTTCAATCGGAATGCCTGTTGATTATGGGTATTGCTTAGTCGCAGACAAGTAATGTGAAATTAAGCTAAAGAAGAGAAAACGTTGCATTACACTGTAATTGTTTCACTATTGGAATTTGTACGGTCAAATCCGCGATTGTTTTACTGTTGGAATTTGTACAATCAAATCTGTAAATGTTTTACTGCTGGAATTTGTTCAGACAAATCTGTCTTAAGCAGCCATCTTTGCGAAAAGGCCAAACTGGCAAATGTGAACTTTCAAAAGTTCACCTCTCGAACTTCGTTCTTAAATAAATAGCATGCACTAACTACTACTACTATTACTACTACTACTACTACTACTACTAATAATAATAATAATAATAATAATAATAATAATAACATCATCATCATCATCTGTAGTAGTAGTAGCAGTGGTCTTTGAATCATTCTTGTCTAGCTCACGTCATGAATATTCTTACCAAGGTGTACATGTTTTATATAGTGGTGAAATCAAACTATCCAGGGGATGAGATTTTAATTTTTAATTTCTCAGAAATTAGTGACAAGGGATAATATCTGGACAATATCTGCATATTGTTAGTCGAGCCTAGGGTTTTGCCATTTATTGTCAGCAGGACCGTTTTCTCTTCAGTGTTTCTTTTTTACCATCTAGTTCATATGATGCACTAATACAGTCACACAATTCAAGATCAGAGCTAGTGTGACTCATTTGTTAACATGTCTGACTCATGTGACTCGTTCGTTAGAATGTCGGACTTGTATGATTCGTTTGTTCACGTGTCGTACTCGCGACCAGGCTTGTGCGGATTCACATCCTGTCCAGACCAAGCCTTGTCAGCCGCCATGATCCTTCTCTTGGTGGAGGGGGTGGATCAAACACTCTACCCAATTACCACAGCACGAACAAACTTTCATGTGTCGATGTGTCGTTACACACAAGACAGTCAACATTTTAGCTGACAAGGCTGGCTTATGACGAAGAAAAATGTTATTATCAAGTGTTGGCATTATTTTTCTTTAATGGAACCAACTTGTACATAAAAGAGACATTTTCCGGATGTACGGCTAGTTCTCATATAATGTCAAAGGCTTTGACAATTTCTAATGAAAGCAATGTTCGTTATGTCCTCGTTGCATAACCGATATGCGGAGAAATTGATTCCATAAAGTTCTTTCAAATTGGCGGGCGTGTCTTGATAGAAAGGATAAGTCGTCTACATCTGTAACAAATAATACCGTATTGTCTCTAATTTGCATGGACATTTTATTCATTATTTTGTGTAGTTGGCAAATTATTATAGATTAAAAAAAAGATCAATAACAAATTTCTTAAATATATATAATTTGCACATTTTATAAAAGCATAACTCTCGGTGCCGAAAGAGGGTACTAAGAATGACAGACAATGCATTACATGTATAATGCAAATTAGAATAAAATGTGCAGTGAGTCAGGAACACATTTCGTGTACTATTTGTATACAACACCCTATGTTAAATGTTAAATCCTTTTTATGTACAGTTTTGGATACACAAACAAAAGGAATATATCAAAAGTTATACTTCTCTTTGTATATATGTTTTTAAACGTACAAATGTCTGTTGCATTTTCAACTCGCTCCACGCAGAATGCCTATACTGGTTCTGCTAAATGTATCGTGCATTGACAAAATACAGTGGCGTAGCAACCGCCCAAGCCAACATCACAGCTGCGGAGAAAAGGGGGAAGTCAAAATTCTCAAGAAACATGCGAAATTTCATTGGATACCCCAGAATTAAGTTTTGCATGGGGATTGGGGAGGGGGGCGGGGGAGGAGAATTTCTTGCTACGCCATTGATTGGATAGTATAGAAGTATCACTCTAAGTATGTCCAAATAACCGTACCTATTGGTCAATGCCTAAGAAAGGTTGACCCAGAGAACAGGCTTTTCGAGAGGTGACATACATGACAGGAACCCAAACATGTGAACTGCATATACTCGTGTAAAATCAGCCCTCAAACGTCATGGTCTGAGATCTGCCGTCGAATAATGCGCTGTCAGATTTTGGTCTAGACATCTTTTCATGACTGACCAGTACAAACAAACAACGTAGACCCTCATATGCCATTATTTAAATGGCAGATCTATGGTCTGTGTTGTCTGCAGTTAGATCGATGTTCAATAATACCAATAAAACATGCTTTAAATGAGGGTCCTGTTCTTTCCAAACATACCTGCACGTGAAAAATAGCTTGAAACTAAATTGTGGTTAATCGCTGTATTTTGTCTCCTACAGATTTTTTAAAGGGGCTAGAGTTCTTAAAAAGGTTACATGCAGAGAACAAGGGTTGGTGCATACGTTCATATGATTACAAATACTGTCGTTCAAATTCTTTTACACATAGATCACCAGTTCGTATTAACTCTTTGACCAAGTTCTATATAAAAAAATAAAATAAAAGCTGCTATTATTTCTAATGGAAAAATTTGATATTTGGATTGTACGATGAAGATGTTTCTAATTTCAACTCGTTTCTCTTATTCATCGAAGAATCCTTTGCAACTGTACATTTTATTTAGTACATTTCTCTTCCATGTCATTGTAAGACGAAAACGAATGCATTGATGCCTTAAATAATCTTTTCATCGACAAATAAACTCGGAGAAAGGGAATCTTCCTTTGATATCAAAGCTAAAATATAAGATTCTATAATAATTATAAAAAGAGCTCTCTCGCATGGGTTTGATTTTATCTGTTTCCTGTTCGTGTGATTTGGTTTTTATTTATCTTCTCGCATAGGCTTGATAAAATCATTTCTGTGTAACTCAGTAGCTGTGACTGTCACCTAGGCGACCAATGGCGTCTTGCGGTGGATTTGGACAGTTAATGCATCAGAGAACGAAAAGTGTATATCGTGCTATAATATATTTTAACGAGACTACCTTCTTCCGATCTCTATATGAATGTAGCTAGCACTAACAATAAAATAC
>JAECUM010059979.1:0-10567 GCA_016617855.1 Megalonaias nervosa
AAAAAAATAAATGTTCCGCTCCAGGTTCAAAACTCTCCGAACAAACATATATATTCTAATTCTTTTGTTACAACGACTGCCCTGTTTGTTTCGTTGGGAAACTTATTTGCAGAAGATGTCTAGCGATATGAATCATTTTATTAGGCAGATTTTTATTCTTTAGTCAGCATTTTCCTTTTCTACATTTGGGGCACGGACAGACTATTTCGTCCACAAACCGCGTCACCGTTGGTATTGAAGACATAAATAGCTTCATCGCTAGATGTTCCTTTTGACTGCTATTTGTAAATATTATAAGTACGTCTTTCTTTAATCTACAAAATACGAAATGTATAGTTCATTTACATCCTTGTAGTGCGTCTCTAGATTTTAAATTGTTTAATAATTTGTTCACGGTGCTTTAAAAATTGAACACTGACATACTCGTTTCAACTTAAAATCAATTCATGCAATCTTGTCCATGAACAAACGAGAAAACAATGTGCACTCCCTTTGTTCATGATTTTGATCTCCCGCTTTTTTCTCGATTTCTATGGACACACTGTTTCTTGAAACCTATTCAAAATTTGGTTTATTTTCTGCTACTAAAATCATTTGGGACTTATCGTCTTATCGTTGGAAGCATTGGTATACGACATCTACGAATTGCATGATCAACGATCTAGTTCTGCTCTGGGATGGTGTTTACAGCTGTCCCAGGCGGTGGTGGAATATTTTGAAAATGCTACAACAGAGGCAGGAGGCTGTATGAGTGGGCGGCGAGGTCTGTAAAGATGTACATCAATCAAAGATGTGATCGACCTAGAAGTAACATCGCCGATCGCGACAATTTCAATATGCGTAACTTCCGAGGTAGGCAAGAGGCATATCTTGTACCTGGCATTCAAGAAATAAACAAAGACTCTTTTGTGTCAGTGAAAAATGAAAGTGCTTTATGACCCAAGAGAATCACGCACAGACATAGCTTTGCATATTTGTATACATATGCCCTCGACGAACTGGCATCCAAAGTCACCAGCGAAACCTCCGCTGAAATAAGCGCAGAGAAGAAATGAACGGCTAAAATATGCAGACAGCAGCAATTTTTAAGACGCTCAGTTTGTATGAGTCGAGTGCCAGAAAATGGACTGCGGAAGTCGCAGTGATTACAATAATATCAGAGATGATAAACTTTGACATGATCGTCTGTGACCCACAAACGGATTATTGGGTACGCACCAGATTCTGAACGGTTTGGTCCCCAGTGCAATGGGAATTAACGGATCTTTTACTCAAAATCCTACGGGAAGTGCGCCGCTTTGATAGTGTGCTTTTACCCCCTGCTGCCACCCATTTAAAGTCTTATGGTTTGGCAGTAACTGTAGGAAGCCAGAATATGGTGAGGCCACTCGCAACGAATTCGGCAATGCTCCCATCGCGCTGCTACGCTTTGTGGTCTAGGCAGATGTTTCCAAGTACCTCGAGGTCACTGAGACTATAATCTCCTACAAAAGTAAAAGAAAGGTTTCGTTGAGGGATGACAAGGAAATAGTACTTATCAATAACATTTTACAGCTGGCATTGCCAACGGTTTCAGTGGCACGACATGCCGCTTGGTTACTGACCAAAGGGAGTTATAGTTTTTCGTGCACGTCTGCCATTAAATAAGAGCACGATGGTTATGATAACATGCCACTGGGTTACGTCATTACATAATACTAAGACTGGCATTCACGGTACATGCACAACTGGGCATTTAAGTTAGGATGCGAGGGTATACGCCTGATCACAATGTTGTAAAGGTTATCCCTAGGTTCAAAATGAACCCTAGGTTCAAAAAGGCGTTATGTGTGGATATATGCACACACGCCCAAAATGATGCTCTGAACTTTAAATAATAGCATGTTGCACAATTAAAAGGTCCCAATTTAACTGATTTGAATTAGTTTCTGGAAATTCTCGGTACTTCGATGTTTAATGTGTGTGTTAAAATTGTTGACGATGAGACCATTCTAGAAGAAAATTGCCTTATTTAGTGTGTAGATGCAATATATATTTCAATGTACTTCGATAGGTGTTAAATGTACCAACGTTTACGTCAACACTTATATGACCTTCGTGATCCCTTATGTTGTACATCAGACTGTAATCCTGCATACGAAAGTAGTTCTTTTCACATTTTCGTCTTTAGATCAGCATAAATTTATATAACTTCCTCCATGCTCTAATACACTGCTTAGCTATTATTCAAAAACGCAAAATGTGCGCGATGTTACTATTTTCATCCATATCATTCATTTTATATGAAGACGTATTGTGCTTTGAACACGTTTGCCTTAATGACGGTTATTTGCTGTTCAAGACTGCTCAAAGATCCATCATATCTTCTGTATTAAACGCGAACATGATAAATACCATGTATCAATTTTGTTTTACAAATCTATTTAACTTTGTGCATGTCAATATGTACGTTGTATAGATATAACTCTTCTTCATTAACAAACTGTCTGAACTATTTCTGCCATATCATCATTCAATATGTAAGGGAATATATTACCTAAAATGGCCTGAATGATGTTACATATTTCCTATGCAAAGTTGCAACGATAACGATTTTAACAAAATTATTTTGATACTTGTATATATGCTCTTTTCACAAATGTATAATACAGTCGTTTAAAATCGTTCAGTCTTGTAAAACGCTAACCCGTTTTCAGATTGCATTTTGCGTTTTCTCTTTCTGTTTTGCAATAAAATTGTCGTTGAGCACACGTTTAAACCCTTAAAATCTTGCAAACCAAATCTTAAACTACTGCAATGCGCATATCACTTCTCTAAGAACTGTATAACGAAATACAGTGCGGATTTGTGCCAAAGTATATAATTGCTACAACGTATGTGCATGTCGATGTATATTAAGGTATATATGCTTTCAAAATATATAAGTGGTTCTAAGTATCAACGTAAAATACACAGGCAATGCATATTAACATCCAGGGATGCAAGTATTTTGTATAATCTGTTTAGCAGTAGTAGTAATGTTGTGTCGTTTAATTTGTTTGGTCCATATTTGTTATCGTGTGTGGTTGAGAGATTAAATATTGCAAAAAAGACTGCCTGATTTAATTTCGTACTGCGCCTCAATAGCTAAGGCAGCAATATTATATGCTGTAGTCCAGGGTCATGGACTTTAAAAATATTAGTGGTTTAGAAATACTTTCTTAGTAGTATAGACATTTTAACGTATAGGAGAACAAAATGCTGGAAAAATACGATTATTTCAGAACTCTCAATTTAACACTACTTATCATTCAATGTAACATAAACCTTAAACATTGTGGCATATTTTTACCATGTTTTAAAATCAATAACTTAATAATTTAGCTCTATAGAATGTTATTCTTTAACACAACTAGCTTCTATTCCACGATTATACCATCCAATCTTGTAACACCAGTGAAATATGGTGTTGCCTTTCTGAAACCCTTTAAATGCTCTATAGTACTATGTCACTACTAATTGTGTGTAAAGGAAAATATTGCTTTATGATTGCTCTGACAATTTCACCTTTTCGGTCTGCTTGCCCTTGCGCTCAACATTGAGCGGATGATTCAGTAAATATAAATAACTGGAAAACTGCAGGCAGCTTTAGGCATATAACATTATACATATGACTCCCATGTGATATCACATTGCTTAAAGAAGCGTTATCCATTAAATTGCTAGCAGTGATTTTAATAGTGATCATATATGACATCATAAGCTAGAAATCTACCCATAGAGCATACTTAAGTAACTAGTTTCCAGTCTTCTCTAAACGGATATTCTGCTGACCTTCGGAATACAGTATGAAACAATACAAAATCGTCGGTCGCAAAAGTAGTGTTTGTATCTTGGAAAGTAACGCGTCTGCTGAACCAGTAATACCCCGACATGGTAATTTCAAGCTGCCCATCAGAGAACGTTACTCCCGAATTCTGGTAAGAACCGTGTTCTGTGTTTAACCATCGAAGAATATGCCTTTCCTCGTTACTGATGTCTGCGATTAGAAGAAAGATCCTTTGAAAAGAATTGACATGAATACATTTGGATCAAAGCTGCAGCATTAAAATGCACGTCAATGGTCCTTTGATTTAATTTAATTTATAAATATTGATTTAGATCTGCTACTTTTCTCCTGAGAGATTTCTTTGTCTTAAGTCGTGATCAGTTTTTATGAAATATAGTCAGTCAAGCTTTATATGTAAGGGTAAAGAAAACTCTCTTATATTTTCTGAGCATAAATAATGCACTAATTCTACCTGTTCGTCACATTCAAATCATGATAATACGAACCAAATAAATTATTGATTATTGTAATGATAAATATGAAAAGATATATTACATTGTTATCAACTTAAGTACATTTTATCATTGAGCAATCCAGCAAATGGCTTTCTGAATCGTTTGTCTTTATTTGTTGTGAGAAAGAATAAATGTAGTACACGCTTGCGTCAGTATTTCAATGTTCTCTACTATGAATAGAGATCTTGATATTAGTTATCTTTCATTTGAGCTTTCTCCAAAAAGTGTATACGTGGGCTTCTCGAAAAAGTTCTTATTAGGACATTTCTTACACCATACAGTACTTGTATACGTTTTGCCTATCTGCATATGCATCAGAATGGTAACGAGCATGTATGTGCACATGTGTGTGTTACAAAATTGATGGGTAAAGTAGGACGAATGAGCAGATGGAGGAATTGACGAAATGACAACTAGAGGAATCAGCAAAGAGAAAATAGACAAATAGGCAACTAGCGAACGAACGAGTAAAGGAACTAATCATCAGACAAGCATACGTTTCTATTTGCTTTAAAAGCGACCGAAATATTAAGAAAATAATTTGAAGTCACACACATTATCATAATTAACTCTGCCGTACAATTGATCATAATATCAAAACATAATGGCGAAATACACATATTTGATGTCAATACATACACAAAAATGAGCACATGAGTAGCATTCATGTACACTGCATTATAATTTCTGTTTTTCGTCCAGTCGTTGCCGCATATATTACACAATGAACCCTTACTATAATAGTACTCTTTACGAAACCTTCAATCAGTAACACAGAATACAGACAGAACAAATCTCTCGTAAGACACTGAACTTGATTACCAACTCAATTGTTATATTAGACATATCAGATTCAGTACCAATTATTATTGGGGACGGCATGTCAGACAACAAATGAGAAAGAGATAATTTGATCAACATTCTGGACATGCACGACAGAACGGTTGAAGGTAACAGACATAACTATTCAGAGTTAGCGATTTAAGTATCAGTTCTTTAAATGTACTTAGCCTGTACGAAAGTAGTTGTGTTATTAGCAACTAGCTAATTTGTATTATAACAATTTTGAGACACTTCTTATATATTGTTTTCATATTTCAGAACAATGTTGATATTTACTAAAAATGTTATGAATGTCGGCATCTATAATTTGTTTGGTACACAAGTCACGTCTTTTGTCTGATAAATTCAAATTATGCCACCTTCTAGATTTAATTGTCAAAATATGGGTCGTTGTACGCAACTTTGCAAACTGTAGTCTATAATGTTGTGGCAACAGCACCAAACAGTATCACAATGACCCTAAATTTACCATAAATTGTCAGATATATTCAATAAAGACCTATTCTACAAATTGAATTTCGTCCTGAATATAAATGCAAGAAAATTAAGTATCCAGATCGTAAATAGTACAATTTGTCAATTCAGTATGTAAAAGTACTCTTTAGAGACCCACATAGCTATTTCATCAAATACTGAAAACATGTAAATCTATATCGACAGTCTCGGTGCTGATCATCTAGATCTCTTCAAATATTTTCCATGTATAAAGCAGTCCTTAGTTCACGTCATCAGTAAAACTTAATTCCTCTTTTAATAAAATACTTTGAAAGATCATTCAATGTTCTATGAAATGGTATATGTACTGATACCGTAATTGATCCTCTTTGGTGAGTTCTGATATGAAAAGGCAAATACATTTCTGAATCGACACTGGCCTGTTCCATTTATTATTTTCTGTGAAGGAAAATTTGCAAAAAAATCAACATTGTAGGGCTCCAATAGTGTTATTATGACATATTTTAGACATTAAGATTTTATGGTAGTTAAAGATAAATTCTGTGATAATTTTGTACAAAACAACAATAACAAGTTTGGTTACAAGACAACAAAGATATTTGCAAAAAAGAAATTATTGGTAAATTTACTCAGTGTTCATCGCGTTGTTGTACAAGATTAATCAAGTATCCAGCAGAATTAGATTTTGTTATCAATGACACAGCGGAAAAAAGGTGTACTGGTGTCAGGGAGAAATGCAACAACACGAGATGGAACAATATTAGCACGATCATTAGCTACTGCGAAGACAATTCTCTCCAGTTTACTCATTTGAAATCCTCTATGCAGGCATACTCATCAATACAACTATTATCGATGATAAACAGAATTCACAATGACATTGTTAGAGTGGACAGTGATTAGTTTTATATTAGTCGTTCCAAATTAATCTCGTTGAGCCATTTATTTATAAGGACAATGCGGATACTCACTGGCGAATAAAACACGAGCAAATATGTAAATATTCTTAATCAGCCGACGTTAAAGCACCTGATGCTTATTATCGAAAGGATAATTTATCACAGATTTCATCGGCGTAGTCAGTATATTATGAAATCACTAGACATAGCACGGCCTATCTGAATGGTCCTGACGGTTCTGGTAAAACGACGCGTGCGATAGAATTATTTAGAAATTCAGATATGATTGTGCTAACGCCAACTCAGCGGATTGCCAGAGAGATGCAACGTCTGGTGTCAACGCATGCACGTATCATAGTTTCTTTTAGATGGCGTGGTGATGCATGGACACCGAATGAATGAGTGAGAAATGTAACCCAAGAATAATCATTTGGGACGAGATATGCATGATGTCCAAAGAAACATTACAGACATTTCCTGATTACCTAACGACGAACAAACACGGCAATGACTGGCTGAAAAATTAGGTTCCCAATAAGAACAAATGTTGTGCGACCATCGATCCCATGATAAAACATTACTACAGTTGAAATTGCTAATCAGACTACAACCAGATACAAATCAATACGAAATCATGAGTGTAGTAATTCCAGGGACACCGATGTCTGATTTCTGGAACTTACAGAGCCCTAATAATCCAATAGTTGTATCCACAAAAATTGTAAGAGAACACGAGAAGGGTAAATTATTTGATCTTCACAAACAAAACTTTCTAACTACGCAAGTCCCGTTATGTTACCGCCCTGCAGATACACACCACCAAAATATACTCATTGACATTCCAGGAACCGGCATGAAACAAAAGCTCGTTCTTAATGATATCGTCGAGGTTTCAGTATAGGCTGTACAACAGGTGTTGACGTTAAACCCGTTCTGCTGGGCACTGGAATATGCAATAACAATTCATTCACTTCAAGGAGTAACAAGATCAGATACCATTATCTGGATTGTGGATGATCGTATCGAATGGTCAAATTTAGTTTATCTGGTTGTGTCTAGAGTAACAAAAACATCTCAGTTACATAGGGTTTTCTAAGTGTTGGAGCTGCCAACGGCGTCAGGAGCTGCTCTACCGCCATCACAAACAACAGCGTCACCAGGAATCATCGACCCAGTGACGAAACAATTAGCTGGGTATGCGCAAATTGACCAAAACAAAGCGCCAGATTGATCTGAGTGGAATTTGTCATGATGCTGAAACAACGCCAAAATAATAACTGCGCCCGCTGTAACATAATAATGTTGTGGCCCACCTAGTAGGATTCAGATTGGTGGGAGAGCGTATTAATGTCAATATATATTCATGTTGACTTTTAAGCCAGGAGCGCCGCACCCCCCTCCCCCCACACACATTATAATAATAATTTTACAAACGTGGAAACATTATGTCCGTAGCGTAGATTCGAACCCATAGGATTCCGGCTATGTGACCCGCAGTTAGAAGCACTATCCACTAAACTACCTCTAGCTTGTCCCTTATCAGTGTTCAGAACTCATATATGAAGTTACCTAATTACAGGGTTTGACAATATGAATATGCTGTATTGAGTGCAAAACAAGTCAGTAATTAGCGGCAGCAAATGAAAACAAGAACATTTCGAAATATAAATACATCAAGATATAAGGCGTTTACTAGAATACATATCCGGTCCGAATCTTTAATTGTATCTTCTACTTATATTTCCCACTTCAAAACACATGTCACAGGGGAAGTGTGTGCGTTTGGGTGTGTACGTTTGTTTGTCTGCCTATGTATGCGCCTTGAGCACTCACGCCCCCATTTTCGAATGCATGTTCAACATACGGGCTGGTATATGACAAGACAATACAAAGTTTAGTATATTTCACTTCAGAAGTAAATATCATATTTTCCTCAAGGTTCAACAGTCATATGTTGTATTTAAATGTCAAATTTATCAAATTATTTATAAAGCAAATTGGAAGCTGTTTTATTTATTTTATTTTTTCTTTTCTTTTTCCAGACATGCCCTTCAAGTTCTTCTTGGAAAGACCGGTCAAATCAAGAGCGCAACTGCAAATAGCATTTTTGGTAAAAAAGACTTATTCAAATCGGAAATGTCATTTTGCTCTGTAACGACCGAGTGTCAGAAGGAATGTGGTACCATAAGGGGAAGAGAACTTTGTTTAGTGGATACTCCAGAAACAATGGATACAAAGCACCAAGATGAAGCATTAAAAGACATAGGAACTTCTATTACATTAATACCTGAGGGATTCGATGCTTTTGTTATTGCCCTTCGGCTTGATGCTAGGTTAACCGAAGAGGAGAAAAAGGCGATTGTCCTGCTCAAGGAATTCTTTGGAAGAGAAGCCCTGCTTAAACATGGTATAATTATCTTTTCATACGGGGACATGCTCATGAAAACTGGCAAAAAGACTTTTCTAGAATTTATCCTATCCCAGCAAGGACATATGAAACAACTGTTGGAGGAAGTTAAACAAAGCTGCGCTCTTATTGATAACATGGAAGAAGATCCTGAGATTCTGATAATTACATTGACAGACTTTATTGTCTTCAAAAATGGTGGCAAGAGGTACAGCATTGATTTGTTTGTCATGGCACAGAAAGAACTCGAAGAGGAAAAAAAATAGAAAAATCGCTATGCAAGAAAGGATACAACAAGAAGAAATAGAGAAAATCGTTGCTACTCGCCTTGCAGAGGATTTTAAAAGGAGAAAAAAAGGTTGCTTCCCGCCTGATGGTTTGGTTACACTTGATGACGGCAGAACAATTACTATTGCCGATCTCCGTGTTGGGCACAAAGTTCTGTCAAATGCAGCATCTGGGACACCAGATTATAGCGAAGTTTACTTCTTTGCTCATTTCAACCCAAACATCGCAACCAAATAGATCAATATCCGGTCATTTAAAGAAACTCTGAAGCTTACTCCGCAACACCACATATATCTTGTGAGAAATGGTCACGTGAAAACCATTGCCGCGAGAGAGGTCAAAGTAGGAGACAGTATCCTAGTTCTCAATAAAGAAAGTTCCTCTCTCATACATGAGCCTGTCAGGATAATTTCCACATCAACTGAAGTAGGCATCTACGCACCAATTACAATGTCGGGAGACAATGTCGTTAACAACGTCCTTGCGTCTTGTTACGTCGAGCTAGTCCCTCCAAGATATTCTCATCTCATGTTATGGCCCATGAGACAACTTTACGGACTATCACCATCACTTTCAGCCCGAATCAATGCTGAAGGAAAAGACGGACTGCCCATCTGGGATCAATTTGTAATGGAAAACATTCTTGTCTAAACGTTAACCATACGTATTTTGTATCGCCAAATCCCCCAAGGAAACAAGTGACCGTTATCAATTGTCGTTAAGATGGAAATCTTAGAGGAGTATATATTGTGCATATGAACATGGATGCCATTTTCTGCAATTGATCCACTTCGTACATTGCGTGATCACAACTGTTACATTATTGTGGCATTTTTATTTCATTTCTTGTGTTTGGCTTGGCATTTGGTAACTGCAGATTATTTATTTCGTTTTCGAACTACTACGTTCCTTCTAGGCTTTTCTTCAAGGCAAATGGTTCAAGACTCATGACACATGTAATAGTTTGATAAATGAAGAGGGGTGGGTTTATTTGTGTGTTACTATACCCTTCCATTTGGGGCACATATTCAAAGTTATTTATGTTATGTCTAATTTACTAACTTCATTTAAAGCGATTGTAAGTGAACTGTGCATAATTATGATCATTATGTAAGTGAACTGTTCATAATTATGATCATTATTTTAGTGTGTATTCACCTTTTTCAACTCTTTATTTTTGGCTAAGTATCATGACTCATATTTGCAATAAACTCCATCTACAAGCATTCAAATCGAGTGCTTCTGCTAGCTGCACCGACTTAGGTCAGCCCTCGGAAAATGCGCCGGCAGACGTAGGTAGATAGAGTTTGTTAGGAGTAATCAGTAGAACAAACAACATAGACTCATCATC
>JAECUM010059981.1:0-25400 GCA_016617855.1 Megalonaias nervosa
AGATAGATATATAGATAGATTTTCCGTTCGAGATTTCATTTTACAATCAATTAGACCCGTCGATATTTGTTTCACCAACGTAAGGTCTACCGTAAGAAGAATTATCCTGCTTAGTGGTGGTAATAATAACCTAAATATGAGATATTATAAAAGCTAAGATTTGAAACATAACTGCATTAAGCAGGTTTGATATTACATTGTATCAATCTGAAATTACTTTTCTTTTTAAATATTAATATATCACTTGTGTACGTTACTTTAAGATAAATTATTTCCTTTCGCTTTTGTATATTTAATAAAAAGAATTGACAAAAATATGTAGTGTGTACATTATTTCATGATTATGTGTTTGCCTGATACGGTAAACTAACATTATCCATATGCCCAGGAAATACCAGGAGACTCGTAAATTATTAGAGCGTCTTCAGCAGATTGGGAGGGGCGAGCCATATGTGGTGGCTCCTTGACCATTCGATGAGAGTTGTGCAACCGGAAGTATTTTGAGATCGTTAACTGGACATATCTATCTTCTGGCCACCGCTGTGGTGGCCTAGTGGTTAGCGCGTCCGTCTCGGATGCGGGAGGTAGTGGGCTCGATCTCCTGCCGAGTCATACCAAAGACTTACAAAAATGGCACTACCAGCTGCCTTGCTTGGTGCTCAGCATTAAGAGATTAGTGTTAAGACTGGTCGGCCTCGTGTCAGGATAATGTGACTGGGTGGGACATCAAGCTACATGTCTGCGGCATGATGCTCCAGTGCTAAACATCACTATAGATTTGCCACACTGCAGACATCGTAGCGATATGACTGAAAAATTGTTAAAGCTACGTTAAAAATCCAAATCACACACACACACACACACACACACACACACACACACACACTGGACAAAACATTGTTCATATTTCTGTGTCACATTGTGTGAGAAAATTTGCTTACAATTCCTGTCTCGTGTTTACTAGTGTCTTCTGATAGAATTCGTAATTCAAAGTACTTTGGGTTACGTTAATCTGTGTTATATAATATTACGACTTTAGACCGATTCTGAAACAAAGAAACTACCTGTCCGTGACTTAGCCATTGCCTCACAATTAAGTTCGCTGTTAATTCAAAGAGAACCTTGCCGCGGTGATAAGAAACTCTGTTTGTTTTGCAATCAGCCATTGTATGTCACCGGTCGGCTTAGGCTTAGAGACTGGAAAACTAATAACATATCAGTGCTACTACCCTAGATAGTTTTCAAAGAGATCACAGTATCCAATCAGAACTAAAATAGTCAAATTTTGGGCGGGTTTCTCACTGAGCCAGACATTATCCTATTACAGTGATTTTGGAAGAATCAGTACAGTTTTGGAAGGGACTAAAGAAATATCACGTTTCGAAGAGCAAATTGTGTAGTCGTGAAAAAGAGCGGGAAAATGAGTTCTAGGCAATTCGGACGAGATTTGGAACAAAGGTTTCTGAGGTAAATATCTTTGCCCGAATCTGTCTCACTTTCCTAACTAGGTTTTGTAAGATTTACATTATGTACATTTAATTTAGTACAAATTTAATCTTCTATGTAAAACTGAATTAACAACATGTCGTAATGTAGCGTACAGCAAATTATTATTATAATTCAAGATTAATGTATGTAGTTGTTAGGAAAAAAATCGAAGTGGATGATGCAATCTGCTACGATATTGCATCGTGGTGCATAACTGAAATTAATAGTGAGTAGTGTTAGAACTTGTATTTGTGTTTATTTAAATATAAAGTTGTGGATTATGCACATTTAGGCTTTGTTGGCTTTGTGCACGTATAATTAGGCATTTTATATTTGTTTGTGTCTTTATAATTTGTAAGGTAGGAAATGCATAGGAATATTGTTGATGTTGATAGTTTACTATATCGAGAATTAGATATATGTGTGTACGTATCAGAAGTGGTGATATTATTGTTGTTGTTATAGCCTTTGTTATAGAACAAGCGTGTGGTGAATATTTAGATGTGAGTGTATGAGTTGACCTAATGATTTAATTGCCATTATGCTGATGAAAGGTCTGTGGGAGTGTGTTACTTCTCGTGTGATTGAGCAAGGAGACAAAATTGTACGTCCATTCTAATCCACAGGAAACTTTCCGGGTGGGATAGGACGCCACCCAAAGATGAGAAGTTGCAGATGAGTAACATAGAAGGGACACAGGAAGGAAACACTCTCACCTTTAATTTCGCGTGAATAAATAGCTGACAATTTTGAATAGGTCTTGTACTGATTGAAAGAAATTGAATTGAAAAACTGTCCTGTAATTGTTGAATACCCTGATATGGTTTATTAAATTGGTATACCTTTCACCTTACTATTTTTGTATGTTATACCCCTAGACCGTCGGCCTTGTTGACTGGGGGCTCGGAACTATTCAATCTTTAATTGTCCGTCCTTCTCTGGTGTAAGTAATAATTCCGTAGGGGGCACGTGACACTCTGTACAAATTACATTCTTTTCTCGTCCTTGGTGACATAACCATACCTTATTCATAGTGGTGTAAATCCTGTACTTTGATAGCATTGGTGATAGATGAAATTTCAATCATTTTTGAGTCTAAATTTATACATTGATTATCCATGGTGATAGAACCATACATCAAACATCTTCATTTATACGTTCCATACATTGCTTCTTTCGTGATTACTCGGTTAAGTTAAATGTTCCGATTAGTTCCAGTAAGGAACTATATAATTTCCTTATATGAAGTGTAACTACGGGGCGCATCATTCTGTTAAATCAATTGTTGGACTTTATGAACATGATTGTTGGTGTTAGGTTCATTCATCAGCCAATTACATTGTAAATAAACTTCTGGTTCACGAAAGTGCATCAGCGCCTTCGCTAAAATCTAATCCCGACTCCGCTTCATCCTGTTACACGTACCATGGCTGACTTATAATTGGTTCGTGTTTAATTAGTAGGAGCTGGAGAGCAAAGAGCTGGAGAGCAAAGAAGCAGCCTGAAAAGAGTTTTTATTTTAAAGTTACTCCCGTCCCTCTAGGCTTTAAACTTCCGAATTAAGAGAAAGGGTTTGGCTTTATCCTGACTCTTAAGTCCCAATGTAAAAGATTTATTTTTTCTATTCCAGACAAAGGAACACAAAAATGGACCACAATTCCAAAGGTTTTCAATAAAACTGATGTAATGATGAACAGGCCGTCAAGATCAGTACAATTAAAATATGTGTGCTTGTGTTTGATTAGACAGTCAATATACATTATATTCCAGGTTTGATTACAAGCCAAATATTTGTCGACACTCTGTGCTACATGCAAATATGAACTATTAATTTTAAGAGATAACATGCAGTTACTGATATTTTAGATATGTTCGTTATAAAGTACTTGCTCATTTCGAAGAGTTTTTGGTGCTCAGTTTTTGCGCTCACATCTATTGGTGCTTTATACATAGAGGATCTCAAATGGGAATTGATTTAATATTGAATTTATGAAACGAGTTGAATAATGTCCAGCTTTTGCGAGCCTTGACGTGCAAAAGCTGTACATTATTCAACGAGTTTCATAAATTTAATATTAAATCATTACCCATTTGAGATTCTTTTTATCACATAGCTTTTATTTCAGTGGAAATTACTTAGATAGAAAGAAGAACGAATAATTTCATTCATTCTGACAGACGGTGCACCTCTCATTTGTTGTGCATAAATTATAGTCTCAAACAAAGTTGAACTAGTAAAAGTAGATTGTAGTTTTTTACAAACTATAAATCAAAGGAAAAGATTCCATCCGAATAAACAGAACATTTTATAACGACAAAATAATTTTTCAAAACAGAATGATCAATGAGATGTGATGCCACATTGTTTGATACGGTACACAGTAGACCTAGATTACATGTTTACCCTAAAATGTCACTTTCAGAACTAAACATTACATTGTTGCGATTTTCATGTGATATAGGATTACTGGATGCAAAAATTCCCACTTTTACTGCAATGCATTTGTGACCGGATATTTGCAGTATTTGATTTGAACAATAAACTGTACAGAAGACGTAAACAAGTTTCTTTTGAGTCGGATTTGCATCCCATATATTTTTTCCTCAATTTCTTTTTGCGAGTCGAGTTAAAAAATGGACGCCAAAAATGTTCATTCAAAACAAAACATTCCAGAAGGCGGAGTTAAAAACGTTTTCCTACGATCCCAGCCAATCAGTAAAGAGGATACTGCACAATAATTTAATGGGCTTATTTGGACCAATCAGAATCACATAAAGTGATATTTTAACGTGTGGTAATATCAAAAATATGAAACTGCACATACTATAGGAAAACTATACCTACTGTGTGATAATATGCGATATAATATTATCGATGATAATTGTATCGTTCGATCTGCTATAGGATCCATGCACAAAAGAAGTGGGTTTTGATATCTAGTTTTAATTTTTTCTTCGATTGGGTAAAATGAAAAAAAAAAACATAAAATGGAAAACAAACCAAAATCAAGAAAACTAGTTAATTCAACATGTTGCGTTGATGGCACTAAAAGGTCTCCAGACAAATAAAGAACTTTTGAATATAAGAGATTCACATGCATCAGTAATGCGTAAAACATTATCTGCATTTTTGCGGTGAAATTTCTGTAGATACGATAGAAAATCATTGACAGCACTGGCAGGAAAACTGTTGACACCGGTTGTTTGCTATACACTCAACTGCACCGGGTACCGAGGGTAATCATTAAAACATGTTCGTTTTTTTCTAGCACACAGCTTCTACTGCTCAAAGAGCGAATCACATGGTCTTTGCGAAAAGAATATATTTAAACAATCCTCCATATATTGAGCAGGAATATTCAAACGATTTAATACATCTTCTGATATTTGATCTACCGCTCGTAACATTTTTGAACGCTTAAGAAGAAACAAGACAATTATATTTAACTGTGTAGTGTTTGTGTTTGACCGCCTTTTTTTGATCCTATGGCATTATTTAAAGAAAGTAGTGGTCAAAATAAGTATAAGAATATAATGAAGCTAAAGGACAACATAAATAGAAACAGAAATGTTAAAAATCTTGGAGATAAGAATATAATGAAGCTAAAGGACAACATAAATAGAAACAGAAATGTTAAAAATCTTGGAGATTAGTGTTCATCTTACGCCTGTTGATACCTACAACCAACTAGTTGAAATCAGAACAAAATATATTAGCAGACGTATACGGCCGCAAGCAAGAGATTATATCCTTGGGAAATAATACACGCAAATCACAAACAAGGAACATATTTCTTAAAACACTCCTTGCTGCAATGTTAATAATTGCTGCAAATATCTAAATATACTACATATTCCGCATGATATTTCTATATACTGTACTTTAGATATGATGTAATAGAACAAAGTCTTATAGATGTAATGTTCATGCAGTACATTAACCTCGGTCAGCCAGACAAGCAACAATTAGAATTCACGAATGGACTAGACACCGTGTTAAATCCTTATCCTGCAGCGATTTTAGCATCCCTGGTGTGGGGCGTGATTGACTTTTTAATTAAATTCCGCGATAACATTCGTCAAGACGGAGTGAATTAGGAGATCTAAGTACCGGCAAAATAATAGAATCGAAACATGGAGAGACAATTTTGTACCAATTGAAATACGTGTCACAAAATGAAAGTTTTCAGAAATCGCTTTTAATAAGGGCGGAATAGAGAAAATTATCCTAACATAGATGGGCGTGTATTAGTAAAGACGGACAGATAAATTTAATCCAAAGCAAGCTAAGGAGTTCCTGTTTCCCAGACTAAATTCAATGTTTAAAATATTCTCCCTCGAAAACTTGGTCAATCTAAGAAGTTCTTAGCTTCTTTAGAGTAGAAAGTAATCTCTCATTATAAATCGTCATAGGGATGGTTGACTGGAAGTTTGTGGGACACGGAACATCAAAGGTACAGAGAGATGCTGCTACGATAGTAGCGAGCGAGTCTCGAAAAGCATAAGGTATTTGCATCAATCTTATATAATTTTTGTGATTTTTGAGTCTATACGTATTTATTTGAATTTATTCCTTTAAAATTCGTACAACAAATTTTTGGAGATGAGTTTGACGGTAAGTGTTTCAATATATTATCTTGATTGTTATTAGAATCATGCATTTTAGGAATTTCATACATTACTGTTGATACGAATTTCTGGAGATAACTGCATGAAACGTTTGTCTTAGCTGTTATGAATCATGTACGCTGAGAAATGAGTAATGCTATGTTGCAGGATGATCACGCTATGGATTGTTAGTTAGCAAATATTGTACTTGAGAAGCGAATTTCATTGATGTATTTGTATAATAGGGTGTGAATAGTTTTTTAACCGAGAATCGATGGTATCAGTATTAAGAGCGCCTTCCGGCCGACATTTTGTCCACTTATTTATTTATAGTCCACAGCAGGCGTAATGGTTTATTAAGAGGTTTAGATTATGTCATATTTCAGTTAGGGATGCTGAACAGCCTTTATGGAGATACATTAATCGTCTGTACTAGGGCTTGTGTGTCAGCTGTCGGGCTGCGAACTGACCCTTACTAGCCATAGTTTCTGTTGAATTACGTTATGGCGACATATGAAATATCAAGAGTTTTGATAGTGTTCGACCCAAGAAGAAAACATCTGACAAATATTTAGGTTGTCAATTATTTATCTTAAAAGGAAATAGCTAGTTATATACAGCAATGATGTGGGTAAATGGAGGAGGCACCAAATACTCTATTGATGACACGAATGGAGGCTGCAGAGAGAGAGAGAGAGAGAGAGAGAGAGAGGAGGGGGAGGGGCGGAGGGAATACGTCGACTATAACCTGTCAGTAGTGAAGGGGGATACAACAGGGACAGAATTTATAAAGGCAAAAGGTTGGGACTATATAGGGACAAAAGGTTGGGACTATATAGGGACAATTGGAATGGAACAGGTGGGATGACGTCACGGCACTGGACACTTGCAACAATGTTGCAAGTGGCTGACCTCAGTCGGGCGGAACACTGGCAACAATGTTGCAAGTGGCTGACCTGAATACGCGCGGCTACCCAAGGTAGGGACAAATACGAAATAGAGACAAAGACATAGAAACATTTTTAGAGACAGAGACATATACAACACAACCATAGATCGATGAACATCAATCTATCATACCTAAATTATACAACCGACTAAAAAATTTTAGGCAATAAAGAGTAAATCTTTTCGAGGCAATTGATTAACCCATTACACATAAATTATACAACAACTGAAAAAAGTTTTAGGCAAGAAAGAGTAAATCATTTCGAGGCAGTGGAGTAGCCCTGAAAAGGGCCGTTGGTTTTTTGTTAACACCATTTCGTTAACATAGAACACAGACGGGAAGAGAAGAAAAAACACACCATATATATACTATCCACACAAACGTACGCGAATGCATAAAACCCACCATATCTACTATCCACACAAACGTACGCGAACGCATAAAACACACACTCTACTATCCACACAAACGTACACGACCGCATAAACACACCATATATACTATCCACACAAACATACTCGAACGCATAAGACACACATTCTACTATCCACACAAACGTACGCGAACGCATAAAACACACCCATATGTACTATCCACACAGAAGGGAAGAGAAGAGAAAACACACTATTATCTACACAGACGGGAAGAGAAGAAAAAAAACACACCATATCAACTATCCACACAAACGTACGCGAACGCATAAAACACACCATATATACTATCCTCACAAACGAATGCGAACGCATTAAACACACCATATCTACTATCTACACAAACGTACGTTAACGCATAAAACACATACTCTACTATCCACAGAAACGTACGCGAACGCATGAAACACACCCATATCTGCTATCCACACAGAAGGGAAGAGAAGAAGAAAACACACTCTACTATTCATACAGACGGGAAGAGAAGAAAAAAACACACCATATCTACTTTCCACACAAACGTACGTGAACGCACAAAACACACCATATCTATACTCCAAATAAATGTACGCGAGCGCATAAAATACGTCCATATCTACTATCCACACAAAGGTACGCGAACGCACAAAACACACCATATATACTATCCACACAGACGGGAAGAGAAGAATAAAAAACACTCTACTATCCACACAAACGTAGGAGAGCGCATAAAACACACACTCTACTATCCACACAGTAGGGAAGATAAGAAAAAACACACTCTATTATCTACAGAGGTACGCGTGCACAGCAACACACACACACACACACACACATATTAGTAAAGGAGTGAGTGCTTATCGACACACTTCTATTTCTTAAAACATAAACACACATTTTTTTGCAACTGAATTAGTATGTCATTTTTAGAGTATTGGGGTAGCCCTGAAAAGGGCTGTGTTTGTTGACGGGGAGTGATGGCAATCTTTTTGCTGTCTAAGATTGCGTCCCCGTCTGGCGGCAGGCCGAAAGAAAAGGAGAACTCCTTGGTGTCTACTCGGCAGTCGACAAAACCTCTGTCTGGTTACTGCTGTTCTTGATGCTGCTGTTGTTGCTGTTCTCTCTGCTTCTTCTGAAAATATGTACACCTCTGTCCATTCTTCTTGTTCTTTCTTGATTTCTTCTCTGAAGTGTTCTTCTATCAGGTCTTCGGTCACTTTCAACATCCTGATATTATCTCTTCAGGCTTTGGTATCATATTTTGCCTGACACGATGTAAATTCACGTAAGCTTCGTTCAGCTTGGCTAGTCTGGAAGACATGTTCATAGGTGGACGAGTCAACCATGGATGGCCAGACTGGAGACTGACTCGCTTTATATGGCTCAAACGATAGAAAACATCCCTACTGGGCTTTTGTTGGATCGGAACGCTATGATAGCTAATGTCATGGTGAGGGATAGAGAGAGAGAAGTCAAAAAGCATATATGCACGTTGGTTATTTTTGGAAAACAAACGACAGACACATTTGTTTTCAAAACACAACATTTTTTATTTAACAAACAACAAACAACTAACAATTAACAATAACATCAAACCAGCTTTTTTTGACAAGGTTGACAACGTTGTGAAATCATGTTAGATTTCCACTGATGGAAATCATGAGACCATTGATGTACAGTACGTTTCCTAGCTAAAGACAAAATATAGCCATAATGGTCACAAAACCATCGATCTACTTTCTCATTGTTTCTAGAAGAGTTACGATCAAAATAAGTCACTAAATGTTCTAAAGAATATCCAAGACTGCGTTGATGAAGAAAATACATACAATATTTTCCACACACCATGGAATCTGTGTCTTGTAATTTCACATTATTGAATCGTGTCGTCTGGGAATTTCTTCTCATAAAGTCGATGATGTCGTCTTCTAAATGGGGTAATCCATATGAATCAAAATACTATACACAATCCTCTTTAGGGAAGTAAACGGCTACCCAGTGGGTTCCTAGGAGATGACTGTCGTCGGTGTTGATGACATAAGCTTGATGGTCTTGAGGTTTGCGATGAGGTAGTTCATCTTTAGCGCACACGACAGGATTCCAAGAAGCAGTGTACGAACTGTTTTTCAAAAGGTAATAAAGTTCCCAGGTATCCATTTTTTCTTTTGTTGTTTTTTTTTTTTTCACAGGTAACGATAAGTCATCAATTCAATTCTGACTTTTTGTTTGAAAATCTCTGACAACGAACTGTTTCTTTACCTCGTCTCCGCACTTTGGGCTAAGAGAGCTTCTGTGCGATAGATCTCTAGAGTAGTCAATGGAGGGCAGGAATGATCACGCAAGCCTTTATACCACTCATAGAACACTGCTTCTTCCGAGATGAGACTAAAAGCATCGTCCAGATACCCGTCTTCTTGGCTCATCATCAGACATGTATCGTGTTGCATTTGACTGGGATGATCCTTGTGACATCCATAGCAATCTTTCTTGACCAATTCCGTAATTTTATCCGACAGGTGTCTGGCAAAACAGGACATTAAATGTTGTTCTTGTTGTGCCCATCTGGACGTGACCGTTATGTCCTCTTCGTCTTTGTACTGAGGTTCTGCTTTCACGGTATCCTCCCATTCCATTTTTGAAGATTATCTACTGCTCAAAAAGGGACAAGAGTCTTCCATAGTTTCCAATAGTCTAAAATCACTTCTCTCAAACTGTTGATTTCTATGGTATTATTGAATTCGGCATACAGGATGACGTTCACGGTCTCGGCGAGAGCTGCTGCAAACTGACGTTCCACAGGAAGTTGACCGGATTGTATAGGGTGGAAATGTCCCTCATCGCTGCCTTAGTTTGGAGTGAAATCAAAGGTCCACAAAGTGTAACCTCCTACATAATCTTCGCACGAAATGCCGTGACTGGTTCTGGATCCTAGTTATCCGGTAGCTGCGTACAAGAACAAGAATGATCTCAAGTAATTCTTCTGGGCAAAGTTAGGTTCGAAGGGTCTGGTACACAATGTCTTGCCATCGCTACTGACTTTGATCTTGGACACTCTGCAGTGCTTCAGCTGGAAAGGATTTTGATCGTGGGCTCCGTTGAGGGCTGCATTGCTGACTATACCAATGATTAAACGTTTGTGTAACTGCCCTTGGAACAGATGATCTTCGCTCTTGGATCTGAGTTCAGCAGCAATGGTGAAAGTCTTCACTTCTACGCGTCGTATCGGATACTTGATTGTGGTTTTGCTCAATGTGTGACTGATGTCGTTTCCCACTTTAGGTAACACTTCTACGTGGCGCACGTCTGGCTTCTTGGATGATGGTTTTGTACTCGTTGGCATGAGCCATCAAATAGAAAGCGACATTGCTGAGATTCAGTCTCAGGCGGATATCCACTCAGATGAGCAAATACTTCTCTTGCAACCACATGTCCAAATGCAAACGATACATCAGCTCTAAACTTCGACCTTGCAGGATTTGCTGTTGACGGTCATTAAAGCCCACATTGTGAGGATCGTATTCTGCTGTCAGGGCTGTGTCGTTAAACTAGTTCTAACCTGCGGTGTCAGGTTTCCAAACCACGTTAGGATCCAGATGAGTGTTCTTGGCCTCTTTTCCGTACGTCAAGAGATTTTCTAGGTACGCTTGGTAAGGGTAAGTATCCATGCTACTGCTGACCAGTTTATTATTCAAATCCACTTCGCTGAACAAGGAATGCATAAAATTGTTGACGGGAACTACTCTGGCATCGGCTCCCGGATTGGTGTTGTCCATTTTGATTACTTTGAATTTCAGGTACAAGTAACTGCTATTCAGATCGATGTAATCTTCGGACTGTCCTTTGATTTCAAACTCGATGGGAGCTGAATCCGTCAAAGAGGACACGGGATGAAATTAGACCCATTGGGATTCTTGCATCGTCATCATAGTGTGTGGCATGGGAAACAGATCCAGTCCCGACTTGGAACAGGCGCAAGACTCTCGGTGCATCATTTTGTTTCTTTTTCTCTGTGATTTAATAATCAAAAACGTCTAAGTTTTTTCTTTTAATAGTCTTTCTAGGTCTGGGGGTGTGAAGTCCTCTGAAGGGGTGTCTTCGTCGGCTCTTTCTGCCTTGTTCTTGCTGTGGCCTCAGGGAAGTAGGAATGCCTGACTCGGCAGCGTCCGGGGCATTTATAGGAGTTTCTCGTCGGCCCAAAATATCTTTGCCCGCTTGAAGCAAGACATTTTTGCCTGCTCTCAAGAAAGCTTCTTTGGGATTTTGTTTGTCAATGATGACATTTTGGAGAAATTCTTTACCTTGCGTCAACGCGGCATCTTTCAAGGCGTGCAATCCCCGTGTCACCATCGATTTCAAAACGGGGGCCACCGAACGAAAGGCTGATTTCAGCATATATCTCAGCATGTCTTTGCTGTCGAGCGACTCCTTGGTACACAGGATACATGACTGACAGGGGGTTCGAGTAATCGTTTCGAAAATGGAGTTTCACTGTGACTTTCCCTTTTGGTGAATATAATATTTTGTCCCAGATCTCCTTTTATAGTAATGTTGACAGTGTCGAAATACGACTTACTGACGGGCAAATAGTGAGAATGTACAAATTCGCGGTGAACGTGAAAGGCGTTGCTACCTTAATCGTCAGCGTTCGTGGCAAGAATCCACTTTGAAAGGAATGACTCGCAGTAACGGAACGGAGGTGTTTCTCACCACGTTGTACTCCACCACATCGGAGTACACAAAGATCAAATTCAGTCCTTGGTTCATTTCTACAGGGAATCGAAAATATTTCGCAAAATCCAAGTTACCAGTAACGGCTGGTACTTCGTTTTTAATCTTGATCTTCTTGGGATCTCTACCCAAAATGTCCTACAATTCAGGACAAAATGTAATGGCCAATATTTTGTCCTCTGAAAATTTGATTAGTAGTCGACGAGCTATTTTATGGTACTCGAGGGTGACACTTTGGATGGGTTTTTCCATGGCTTTGCCAAACACGGCATTGAACCTGTCAGCAATCGCGTTCACCAAATGTTGTCCACTAAAATAGTAGCCTGGGGAAATTTTGAACCGATAGGTGGCTCGTTTAGTTTTGGGGTCCTGTGTTTTCATAGAGTCACTTGCAGTGGTGCGTTTATCCAAGTTTTGTTGCACTTGCTCGTCATGAACTTGCACTATACAAGTATTTTGATTTTCAATGATGTTTTTGACTTGTGTAGGGTGAATCATTTCCACTAAAGCCACTTACTAATGGGCTTCGTGATCCGATTGGATTGCCTGAGGTAATTTGGCCGTGTAACAGCATAAGGTGTTTTTGGGAAACACTTCCATGGGTAACGTTAAGTAAAATTGGTTATTCATAATTTCAGAGTTCTATTGTCTGATGGGTGGCTGGAAGTCAAAGGAATGTCTAAAAGAGGATTGTTATGGTGACTTTTGGAAGGGGGACTGACGTTGGACGCAATGCTCCCGTTGTTGTTCCTGTTCGAGGAGTATTTCAGGGACTGATTGGGGAGAAGGTAACCAACGCAACTGCTGAGTAAAATGGTACACAATTGTTTGTCTCCTTGTTGAAAACTCAAATTGGCAATGGCAGAACCGATGACACAATACACCACAAAAATTTGGCAGAAAAAGACGATTTGCGTTTTAGGCACACGTTCTCCACACCACAACCACAAGGGTTGCTTTTGGAGATCTTGCAGAGAAAAACTGGGGGAAGGTGTGGTCACTGCAGTAGCTGAGGCTGTGTTGAAGGGCATGATTGTCACTTTTTTTTATAGTCGATGATTTGCGAAGCGTCGATCCAAGAGTCAAAACTGGGAGGATATCCTTTCCAACGTACTTTGACTTCTTTGACACGATGTTCTCCCACTTTTTGGGTTCCTTGATCGAGAATACTTTCTATCTCGTACATTTCGTCTTCTGTTTGGCCACACGTTGTAACTCGGGAAAGTAAAACGTTCCTTTCAACACTTCCCCGTTCATGTCTTCCAATTTATAGACGGGAGGATAACGACCACGCACCCGATCAGTGACACGAAACAATTCGGTGTTCCAGTTGGGTAAGTAACCTTTGTCGAAAGTGCGTTTGAGTTTGCCAATGCGCACCCAATCTCCTGCTGACAACACTCCACCTTTTTTGGGGACAGTCACCGTCGGGGACGTACTAAACAGACGCTCGAAGACGGTCACTTCGTTGTCGGGAGTAACTTCTTAGGGGGAACGTCCGATGCTCCGATGGTAAGATTGGTTGTACGCTTGGACCAGGTGATAAAAGACGTCGATGTAGTTGAGAGTGTGTTGGTGCATAAAATATTTCCACATGCGTTCTTTCAAGGTGCTTGGAAAACGTTCCACGATGCTGGCTTTGGTTTTGGGATTCTCGTTGGTGAAAAAATGAATGTCACGTTTCTTGAATTCTATTTGGAAAGCCTGGTTCAAACATTCGGTGCCTTCGTTGGTTTGCCATCGAAGAAGGTGACGCCCACTTTGTTTCAACACCAGTTTGAGGGCTCTCACTAACTCACTGCTCGATTTGGATGTCAATGGCACGACCCAGGCAAATTTGGAAAAGACGTCGATGACACAAATCAAATATTTGTAGCCACGATTGTAGGTGGCCAAATGAGAGACATCGGCTAAATCAGCATGCCGTTGGTGATCGATACCCTTCATATAGTAAATGCTGGCTAGGACCTTCTCCATTTTCTTAAACAAGTTATTCACTCTTCGCTGATGCTACACTGGATGGGGTGAGGGGGTGGTTTGGAAACGGCTTTACGTGTTCGATGTCCTACGGGAGTAGTAGTCGAGGGTAGTGGTGGTTGTGGTGGTGGTGGTAATGTGATGGCTTTGGTCTTCTTTTCTTTTTTCACTTCTGGTTTCCCTTCTTTCTTTTTGACTTCTGTTGAAGGAAGAGTGGACATCATCTTTTTAACCCAAGCTTTAAGTTCTTGTCGTTGGGGTGTAGGGGAAGGGGTCAACAAGGGCGCTGCAGTCTTACATGGGATGGGAGCTGCTGACGGTGTTTGAAAGACTACTCGTGCCTCTTCTTCCTCAGGTATCCGTGGGGCTGCGTCTGTCTTGACCGCTGGGAATGGTGGTAGTGGTGGACTTTTCATCAGCGTCATAAAATCTTTTAAAGTGGGTACAGCTGTTTCGTCTAAAGCTTTCTGGTGAAAGAGTTGCAGTTGTTGCAATAGTTGACCGTACCGTTGAGAATTTTCAGTTTCTGACAAATAGCTGCGATCCATCAACGATTGCAATTCGTGTTGTAACTGGGACATCTCGGTCAAATGAGAATTGGGAGGTAAATGTGGGGTTCGTTGTTCTTGCCAACGATGGTATTCCAGCAACATCGTTTTTTTTGACGAATGGGTATTTTCTTTTGGACCATTTGGCGAAGAACGTGTCCATGTTTGGCTAAGCATTTTTTCTGGTGTTTAGACAAAGGTATCGTTTCTTTCAAGACATTCAGACAACATTCGCTCACGGTATCGATTACGTCTTTGGAGGCGGTTTGAATGAGTTGTTTTCGCATGGGTGGAGAAGCTCTGGACAGGACGGACAACATATTTCAATGTTTGACTAAACGAGGAGGCAGTCCTTTCATTTTCTTTTCTTCGGGGATAGAAGAAGGATGTCTTTTGGGAGGTGATATCTTTGTTTGTTTGTTGGTTGGTTCCGGGGCACACCAAAAATACACTAACGTCGATGACCATGGCACACGGCCTTTTATCCTTTTTTGACTATCTCTTCGTCATAAAGGTGACAATTTGTTTACCAAAATCACCAAAGAAACCTCCTCTTTGGTGGCTCCTCTTTTTCTTCGGACGAGTGTGTGTTTTCAGATGGTTACGTCTATGTTTGGCTAAGCGTTTACTCGGATGAAGAGACTGTCTTTTTCTTTTTCCTTTCTGGACAGGAGAACGACGATGAGGGAATATCTTCGATGCACAAAATATACTGAAGGCAATGGCTCGACATGCGTCCTTTTATCTTATTTTTTTGGAGCTTGTCCTCTAACATTTTGGCGAAATTATCTACTAACGTATCCATTAATAAGAAAAATCCTCCTCTTTGGTGGCTTCTTTTTGGACGAATGTGTCTTTTCTGGGGCTGACGTCGATGCTTGGCTAAGCGTTTTTTTCAGATGACGTGACTGTCTTTTTCGTTTTCCTTTAAGGACAGGAGAACGACGATGGCGACGGTGTGCACTTCTTTGAGGAGACATCTTTGAGCGTTCAGCAGCACAAAAATACTGATCCCAATCGTTTGCCTCAGGTCTTTTTTATACTGGAATGCGATGCCACTGATTGTCGGCTCGTCGTATCATTTTCATGGCAGGCATCACAAGTCGGGACAGTTCTTGCTTCGACAAATCCAGTAAACTTCTTAACACACCCGATCTCTCTTGGACTTTGATTTTGGTGTCAGGTACTTTGTGAGCAGCGGCCAATGCAGCTAAAGAGGAAGAGGGTGTCACCGCTGGAGGAGAAGTTTTTGGAGACGCGAGTTTCCAATGTTTCATCAAATTAGGAAAGACACGTGTCAAATCGGGTTTGACAGGCATCACCAGCAACGGAGAAGTGGAGGAACCTGAGGCTGCTGTAGACGCACTCACCGTTGCGGAAGGTCGTGGTTTGCGAATGTACGGTTGTGTCCTGGCGGCAGTACCTCTCTTGCGGATAGAAGCTGTTTTCTGTGGATTGTTTTTTTCTTTTTCTGAGGTTGTGACCTGGTCTTGACACCGTTGCTCTATTTCGTTTTCTTCTGGGTACGTTTGGGAGTGGCTTTTGTCTTGGGGGAGGACTTTAGGAGCATTAGGATCCCATTTTAATGATCTGCTTTTTGGTCTGAGTGTCAATGCGAGGATCGACCAGTTGTGTCAAGGCTAATTTGTTTCTGTCAAAGAAACATTTGGTTTCATGGGGAATGTGAATGATGCCTTGCAGTAATTGACGTGCTGTCACCGTAAACCGTCGTAAGACTTCTTTGAGACTGGCTTCTAAGACACGAGCACGTACTTGTGAATTTTTGTCGCAACTGATGCCGTACAAGGCACGAATCATTTAGACGGTTAGATGAGACTGAAGGGATGCCATGTTGACGATGTGTGAGTCAGATCCAAACTGTTTGGCTAAGACTTGCACTTGCGATTTATCTCTAGGATTTTTAAACAAGACCACGTAATGAGAATTGAGACTGATTGTACGATGGGCTTTACTTTGTTAAAACAAATGTTGGGTGATGTAAATGACACTGGCATTACGATGATGCCATTTGCGAGTAAACCACAGTTTAATTTCGTCTTCGTCTTCTGCTAACATGTCGTCGAAGATGACCAAATGGGTTTAACTAGGGTCAGACACGATTCCGTCGTCTTCGCCATGAATGCCTTCCACAAACACGATGGAATTAATTTGACTTTCTCGCAGACGGCTGTACGCCGATTGCCACTCTTTGTAACACCACACGATTCATTGAGGTGGACGATCGATCAAATGATGTGTATGTTCGATCAAACGTTTGACAAATTCGGTTTTGCCTGTACAGCTAGGTCTGGCAATGAGCATGTTAAAGGGATGGCGAAGATACAAGGCCTCCCAACGGCACGAGCTAAGTGTTCGTCGATGACTTTGAAGTGGAGGAAGAGGGAGCAGAGACAGTAGAGGTAGCCATAGTACTGTAAGGAATGTCACTTTTGACACGAAGACAGACAAGACAAGAGTTTTTATACCTTTTTCAGGACACGTGTATTGCCATCTTTAATTATGAACAACACGAAATACAAAAATACATAAAAGCCATATGGTTAAATACATGAATAAAAGACACATCAAAACAATCATAGTGGAATATAAACAAGTCTTTGTACAACATTTTTGGTGCTCAAGATGTGGTATCGTAGGGACAGAGTGTAATGTTCTTAGGATCGCTACACTCCTTGGCAGAGTCACATAGGGGAATGGCCTTTCGGAGATGTCAATGACCATCCTGTCCTGTCCTGAAGGGAGTGGTTCTTCTTCTTCTGGTACTGTCACTAACACAGGTTTAAAAGTTAGTTTTTTCACTGAACATTTTAATTTTTAGGATGACAAATCTTGGGCATAGTGTGCCACATCTTTTGTTCAAGCCTCGAAACCCCAACTTTTCAGTCACGTACATCTTTCCAGTGAAGGTGTAAGTCACAAGCTACATACACATCATCGTACACATCTTCAGTACCTAAAAGTTGACGAATCTTTCTTTCCTGTAGAGTACGAGAAGTATCACATGCCACACGTCGCACAGATGTGACCTCTTGAACTAAGTTTACATTGTGTAAAAGATTTTGGTCACCCTCTAACTCTTCTTCTTCAATTCGGTGTAGAATGGCAAGCCTGTAAGAAGTAGGATGAGTAGCAATCAAGGTCTTCTGGTCCTAGTCCAGTTGAACAATGTCTGACCACTGGAACGCTTTCACATGAATCAGTCCTCTTATAGCATTTAGGTCCTAATGGTTCAAACATCGATGACGTAACGGATGCAATTGTTCTTTGCGTTTCACTTGTATTTTAACCAACTCTCTGTAAAAACATTCTCTAAACTCCACAGGCAAACCACGAATGTTGTCTTGTAAAGTATCCATGACCATGTCAGTCAAACACTTCTCCTAAAGCGAAAGTGACGGATGTACTGAGTAATTTCTGGCCACTGCCATTCCAGGAAACGGTCAAGAATATCATTAAAATCTTCTAATGTAAAAGGTCTAAAGGGAAATATTCGGAAGCAGGCACGCTTGATCCAGAGAAATCTGACTAGTTTGTTGACTTTTGTCAATTTCCTCTTGTGAATTTCTCGACATAAAAGTTCCTCAGTCACCAATTGAGATTTTGCTCTGACAAGCCCCTGCCAAATTTCCTTGTAGATCTTCTCTTGCAATTCGTTTGTTAATCTTTGAATATTATTTTTCAAATGGGGTTTATATACTTGTCTAGGTGTTGTCCAAGGTTTGACTCCTAGCCAAGCTGGTTTCTTAAATGACATGGTATGCCACTTCAATGACGAGGTCCCACTAAAGATAGGTAGTGATAATCCGGAGACCATCGAGCATGTTCCAGGTAAGCAGAATCTTTCTGTTCCCACTCGTGAAGTGACACACCGCAACTGAAGCACTTGACTTTATCCCCTTCACCCAAGTAGACAAATCCGGCTCTAGCTAATTCTTCGGTGGTAGGTTCTCCCAGATATTTTGGCCATTTTCCTCGGAAAGCTTGGAATCGACTTTCAAAGTGGCAGTATTCAGGCAATCGCACAGGGAACGAATATTCGTCTTTCAAAGGTTCATTTCGATAAAGGTACGGTGAAATGCGCAGAAGTTTGCTCAGTTTTGGATGATATCCGTAGGGTGGTAGACGCATGGTTTCATAATGATGACATCCACCATGAAAACCAGTAAAGTGAAAAGATGTACGATGACGCGTGGCATCGCTTTCGCATCCATCAGGTTTGACACGCACAGCATCACTTTCCATGGTACGTGTAGTCATAGCAAAGTTCCCATGATGTGGTACTGAATCACAGCGTACGGCATCCCTATCATCACAAGGTAGAGCATTGCACTCCACTTGAGAATCACCGAACTTGAATTGTGCCTGTCTGAACTTCATTTGTACTTTTCTGAATGGATTCATCTTTCTCACTTGGACTAGGTAGTCACAATGAACTATCGGTCTTGGAATTGCCCCTTTTTATATGCTGACCAATATCAGTATGTCCATAAGGTAAAGTGGTTGGAAAGCCGAACTCTCTTCTGGTACACGATTTGATACACTTTTTCCAAAGGTCTACTGACGATTTGGTGTGGAGGTAAACGTACGATCTTGTGAGGTTCGTAGGTGGTCACTTTAAAGTTTCCATCCTCTCCAGACTGCAAGGCTTCTAGACTAGTGCGATAATTGAGAGTCAATCCTTTCACTTTACACTCCGTGTGCACTTCTCCTTGTGGGTCATGGTATTCGTAGCAGTAACTTTTGGGACCACCACTAGCAAAACTTAGAATCTTGTCGTCGGGATGTTAGTCCGTCCAGGCTCCTAAACAGTCTCTTTCGATGTCAAGGTGACGTTGACCTAGTCGATCGATGTAGATGCAACTGTCCGTGTCAAAGTACAGCACACGATCTCCGAACTGGTGTAACGCTTCGTACAATTTTAAGTGAGCATGGGCTGTTACGTAGGCAGCAATGATGACATTTCCAAATTCGTCAGCTTCTACAAAGTCCAGTTCTTCTTCGTAATTAACTAACATCAAGTCCTCACGAACGACGTCCACGTGTTTCATGTATTTGGTTTTGTCGTGAATCATCTGGAAGTAGCGGGAAGGTTCTGTCAAATACTCCGTCTTGGGTAAACACGGTCGTTGTGCCATTTTGCCTCACAAGCAATTTAACATCACTTTGGCAAACCATCGCCTTCGTTCGTTTCTCGATGTGGTCTAAAGTGATGTCTTCATGCTCCCAGTATTTCTCTTTGAATTTCTTTTGATCTTCGGAAGTGTGACACCAGGAAGGATAGCCGCTGGCTTCTTGTTTCAGTTTTAAAAAGGCATCCACGTAGTCTGCGAAAATGCCTTTCTGAGTCTCGTCGCCCTTGTGGTATTCTTCTGTCTTGTGAAAGTGGTAAATTTTGTACACTTCTAACAGTTGGTATCCCAAGTCCAGAGCTTTGAACAATTCCACGCTGACCCACGTTCCCGTTAAGACACGTTCTTCCTTAGTGTGCTGACAAAGTCGGTCTTGGTTGCACGTTTCGGCACAAGTACGACACAAGGGAAATATCAGTTTTCCTTGGCAATCGTGAGGTAAAACGGGATGATACAAGTTCGTGGGAGGCAAGACTTTACATTTAATCAATCCTTCGTATTGTCGAATGTTGTCCAGGTCAATGTGTTCCGTCAGCAATTGTGGGTACCCTGCGGAAAAGTGACAGTGTTTGGACACATAAGGATACAGCGAACAAACGTCCAAGTATTTGATTTCTTTTCCTTTGTCCTCGAAGGCTTGGTACAGCAAACAGGTGGCATTCGTCCTCCGTACAATCTGTCCCTCCAGCTTGTAACTTTCCGCGATGCGTTTAAACTCGGGATCGGTTTTCAATCGGTGATCGTACTCGTGTTCCCACATTTCCACCACTTGGTAACCTTGCTGTTCTAACTTCAATCGCCGCTGACAAGTAATCTGGTACAAGTCTTCCATAGTCCGTTGTAAAAACTGATTTTTAATGCAACATTGATGGTCACAGATGGAACAACCGTGAAATAAGCACCCGTTAAACTCGTACACGATCTTAAGGTTTTCTAAGTCCCAGCCATCCACCGAATACGTTCCGATGGTCTTTTCGCCTCCTCCGTTCCGAGCATGTTGGATCCATTTGTCTTCCTTGTCGCATAAGTGATGTAACCAGCGTAGGGCTTTGACCGAGTACTGGCGTTTGACAAAATTGGTTGTTTGTGGAATTATGACAGCTAGGGTGTTTTGGGCATGAATCGATGGCGGAACACCAAGGAACACGCTTTGGCAATGGTGCAGGCTTCTTTCAAAGGGTCGATCCCTCCGTGCTCCATGAATATTTCTCGAAATTTTCCACAGTAAGGCCGTAAAATGTCCACGTAGGAACGGCAATACTTTAACATTTCTTCCTGAAAGTCGAAGGGGTCCGAGGCGTGAGTCTGGTACCAAGCGTAGAAAGCTTCTCGTTGTTTGGTACGCATGTTGTCGGGGTCGTAGTAGTGAGCCTCAGGCAAATGGGGTAGAACGACGTGTTGATTGGCTTCGGTATTAAAAAAGTGCGGCAAATAGCCTTTGACCATTTCTGTCATTCCAAACGTTCTAGGCATTCGACTCAAAGGCATGGCAAGGTAACTCATCGAATCTTTACACTGCACTTGGCTTACTTGCATGGAAATGATTTTGGCTCCGTTCAAAGTCACTTTAGGACGTTCGTTACTTTGTTCCGTATAGTATCTCAAAAGAAACTGTCCATCGTATCCCGAGAAATTGTGAGCCATCACCGTGGCATAGTGATGACAATCTCCGTACCGTTCGATGTCCTCTTGACTCCATGTCTCGTCGATGGGGTCTAACGTCCTCCAGGAATCTTGCTGCATTGAGGGCAATGACTGAAGAGAGGCTCTTGGATGCACTTCTCGCACGCTCGGTGAGCCACGCAGAAATTAAGAATGTGAAGACCAGTCTCTAGCATGCATTCGCAATCAAAAAAGATGAAATTCCCTTTCTTCTGTTCACCTTCCTCATCATGTTTGGAATGCTATTTTTGAATGTAGCATTCCTGTTCTAAGTTCACGATTTGGTGACAAATGTGATATCGTATCTTTCCTGAACATACATGTGCCTTTGTATTATTGGTACGTATCACCTGTCCACATGTTTGGCACAATCTCAGCAGCTGACAAGTGCTTTTCCGCTGTGAACCTTGCATCTTTAGATGTTGTTGGTAACAGGCATGGCTGACAAAAGTGCGCTAACAAGCTGGGCAATGCACTCGTTCTTGTCCTTCGTCCAGACATGGTTTAGAGGCCAAACATCCCTCACATTTCGATCCACAATGCTTGTGTTGCTCTCGATTGTTATAGCCATGGTCACATTTCTAACAGTAATAACCGAATCCCAGGAATCCGGTGATACTGGTAATGGCATCGAAATGTTCATCGTGATGATAGACGTGAATGTATTTTCCTTCTTTGAAATCTTTGTCTCGAAACAAAAGAGGTCCGCGCACTTCTTGAGGGTGCACTTTCAAGGTGTAGCGTGGAGCCAAGACGTCTTGCAATATTTGCATTTCAGGAATGCCACAAGCGGTGTCTTTGGATATCCCCGCTTGCTGTAACAGGAGTTCTGCTTCTCATCGTTGTTTGGCTCTGTCCGATTTTTTAATTGTTTGCCAAGCTCTTTTCCATTCTGCCGTCTCGTTCTTGTCGGCATACGTTCGTCCCACTACGATGGCACGGGCTAAACACATCTTGTCTTGAAGATTGTTAATTTGAACGAGGCTGCGCTTGACGCTGCGAAGGTAGTCCACCAATAATACCTTTTTGCGTCCGGTCCCTTGGGGAAGAGAAATGTGGGTCATGAACAATGTGTCTTTTCCGTCAGTGGTGTGAAACTTGTCGTTGGATTGTTGCACGTGTTGAATCTTGTCCATGACTTTCGAAGGTGTCAATTTTGATGGGCTGCTAAACTCGATCCGAACGGAGGGTTTCAAACTGTCGTGATGAATGAAAAGTCTCAAGCGGTCGTCTTCTTTGGCTTCACATTGCTGTTTCGGTGTGGTTAACAAAGAATCCCACACATTGGTGATGAACCCCTCTGCTTTCTCCAGTGGTACGTCGGCCTTGAAATCTTTAAACTTCGCCGTGTACGTGTAGGCTGTGGTTCTACATTTTCTAGAGGAGCGTTTGTCCGTTTCTCGAATGTGATAGTACTTTTCAGGGTTTACTGGTGATGGCGGCCTTTATCTTGGTGTAGACTCTCTGGGTCTGGATTCTGGCTCACTGATGTCATCTTCAAAATCGCTGGCATGAATTTGAGCCAAGACTGCAGCTACTGTACGAGGCGATAAGTCACGTTTCTGCCTCTTATTTTCTTCTCCTTTCTTCACGAAATGATAGGATCGTTTCATCTTGACTGCAAAAAGTCAACTGACTACATTTGAAACACCATGGACTTCTTTATATCCATGTCAGACCAGTGTATATATAAAGGGCTAGTGCCTTCCCTCCCAGTATTCATTTCACTCTCAAGCCGACCAGCACGATGGAAGAACCCACACAGATCGAACTTTTGATCAGAGCTTTGCGAGGTGTCATACGAAAGTTTTCTTCAGACAAGCCGACGGACTAATAACCCTCCTTTCGAGATAGTGGTCAAGATACTTGCTATATGTGTCAGAAGAAAGGGCATTGGGCTACAGAACGTCCAGACTGTCAAAAAAGCAAGACCAGTGTCAAAAGAGACAAAAGTCAAGATACCTGTTATCATTTTGAAGAGAAAGGACATTGGTCTTCAGATTGCCCTAAGAAACAACATGAGCAGGAGGAAGAAGAAGAAGAGGTGCCCTCGGCAAAGGAAGAAACCCGACACGTTCAGAAAGAGAAGAAAAGAAGACGAGAAAAAAATGAAGAGGAAGAGGAGGTTAAACCTGTGAAAGTGAAGAAATTCAGAAAACAGAGAGAGAGAGTGAAAGAAGAAAGACACAGAAGTCTATGAACTGTTTTAAAAGTGTTGTGTTGTGTTATGAATTGGATTGTAAAATTTGTACCAGAATAGATCAGACAGAAAAAAACGTACGTGTCTCCGGGTTTTGATTTTTTAGAATAAGGGCCTACACTCACGCACTCACACACGTACATCATAGGGTTTAAAAAAGGTATTTTGAGTTTTAATTAACTGAGGCAAAATGAATAATATCTCTTTTCGAAAGAAAGGGATGGCCCTGAAAAGGACCTTTGGGTGTTTGGTTTCTTTATTAAAAAAAAAAAAAAATAACAGCCAATGGTCCTTTTCAGGACCACTCCACTGCCTCGAAAGAATTTACTCTTGCTTGCCTAAAATTTTTTTTAATCGGTTGTATAATTTAGGTATGATAGATTGATGTTCATCAATCAATGGTTGTGTTGTATATGTCTCTGTCTCTAACCATGTTTCTATGTCTTTGTCTCTATATTGTATTTGTCCCTACCTTGGGTAGCCGCGCGTATTCGGGTCAGCCACTTGCAACATTGTTGCCAGTGTTCCGCCCGATTGAGGTCAGCCACTTGCAACATTGTTGCAAGTGTCCAGTACCGTGACGTCATCCAACCTGTTCCATTCCTATTGTCCCTATATAGTCCCAAACCTTTGTCCCTATATAGTCCCAACCTTTTGTCTCTATAACTTTTGTCCCTATAGTGTCCCAGGGGTGTCTGTAATGTATTTTCTCATTGTCCCTATAGTATCCCCCTTCACTACTCCTGTCACTAACGATGAATTTGGAATGATCGCTTGGCAAGCAGGTTAAGCAGGCATGCTGGGCAATTGAGTTCGATCGTACACCAGTTTTCATGATGAAATTTTTCTTATCTTTATAACATCTAATTGCATTATAAACTTGGTAATTATTTCTAAGGAATTGTATGATTCAATTGTAATTTTCAATTTCAGTTTGGTTATTAAATTGACTAAATTGTTATATTTTATATAAGGAGTTTCGTATTGTTCTATCATATAGCTCTGCTCCGATCTCTGTTTATTCCATCCTTTAATTGCGTATTTTATTTATCATTTTCTCGATGGCTCTATTGGTGTTTGGTAGACGTTCTCGCTGTGATTCTGCTGAAGTACTTTTGTCATTAGGAATCTTGTTAATTAGGTATCATTATCTGGTGTGAATAATTGTTTACGTTTAATATTTGTATCGTTCATAAATTATTTACTGATAAGTTTTGATTTACGAACTATATCTGATTGCTATTTAATATGTTTATTTTGAACGTAATTGGTCCCCTCTTGCAAATTTATTTCCCATTTTTCAATTGAAATACTCTTGCAGACAAATATGGATAAAAATAATCTTTTATATTCCGATTTACCCCACATACATAAACAAACAGGAAGCATCATAATGGATTTGAACATCTTGTTTCTTTCCTAACCTGGTTTGTGAAGATTGGTATTGAAAACGGCCTGATTAACTGTTTCCCCTGGTAACTCGGTCGTATTCCTGCATGAACTCTAAGCATAAAGCGCCGCTGTCTTTGCTTAGATATTGACATTATAAGAACGAATGAGACATATTAATTACTACACATTCTATTACAATTTCAAATGCGTGTTCTAATGAAATGCAGATATGGCCGGCAAAAGAGGCAGATTTGATAGCCTATTTATGTTTCTCGCTGAGAGATC
>JAECUM010059983.1:0-21456 GCA_016617855.1 Megalonaias nervosa
AGACTACATATTGTTACAGAACTTTGGGAATGACCTGCACTTACTATTAGAAACAAACTGATGGATGAAGTAAACAGGCCAAACATTAAGGTCATTCATGGATAGAAAGACAACATATGTTTATCCAAATTTGAACATGAGTTATTGCATTTGAAATGTAGAAGAAAATTATTATTTTGGGGTCAGAAAGGCAAAGGTCAAGGTTATATTGTTTCAGAGAAGTGGTTTCAACTGAGTAAAACTACACTATAGTTCTAGATAAATGTTTAAATTCCAACGTCATACTTTCTTCATTACTTTGGTTTGGGGTTATAAGGACACTCAGATCTTGAGGCTAAAAGGTTAATGCTCAAAGTAATAGTAAGTAGGTCAATAAATCAGGTCACTACTACATACAGAGTGATATAGATTTAAATGAAGTAACACTGATTACACATGACATAATTTTAAAGAACACATAATGATATGTGGAGAAAAAATTGTTACATTACATATATTGGGCTAGACACTTTGAAGGTCAAGCTGCAATGATGCAAAGAAAAGAAGTTGGTTTCTTTATGATAACCTATTTTCTACATCATCTTTTTTCCTAATTTGTGTTCAGCTCACCTTGGTAGAAGATAGACATGACGATCACTTTGCCATCCATGTGCATATACTACCATACATTCATGCACAGCCTAGGTTAACATCAGTTTAAATGATTTTTGGTAATGTATATTAAAGGCAGATTGGCCAGGAGTGTGTTGAATATCGTGTTATGCAAACGATTTCTTGCTCACATCTGATGTGGAGGAAAATATATAAGATAAAGATTTTGAGAGAAGTTTGTTTTCAAGGCTTATGATGTAATGTGAAAACTGTCTATTGTTTCAAGGAAATAAAATTCAAACACTCAATATTGTAGATTCTTATAGTTCTGTGTGGTACAATATTTTTGTAGTTTTTCTAATAGCTATGAACCATGAATTTAAACAGGTGACCTCACTAAGAAATTTGAATTGCTTGCAAGAAAGAAATATATTTATTTTGGGAGTCAAAAGGTCAAAAGTTAAGGTCAAGATTGTGAGGTATAAATGATTTTAAACTTTTTTAAAATGTTGTTGTTGTAGTGTTTAACGCCATTTTTAGCACAAGATAGGCTACATGGCGGCCAATAAAAATGGTGGAGGAAGAACCCGGGAAACCCTGGAAAGAACCACCAACCCATGAGAAGCTACTGGCAAGCTTTCTCACATACCCATATTGGCTGAATATGAGACTCGAACCCAGGCCGACAGAAGTGAGATGTCAGTGATCTGTAACAGTGAGCGCTTTAGACCACTCGGCCACTAGGGGCCCCTTTTTAAAAAGTAGATTTAATTGTAGACCTATTATGGCATGAACATATGAGGAAGGAAAAAGCTATTGATGCAGATGTTGGACCACACAATGTAAATGTTAAGGTCATAAATTATGATAATATAGGAGAAAGAACAATTTATATTGTAGCTTTTATTCTACATCATCTTTTAAAGAAATGTATATGAATTCCCAAGAAAGAAAGCAACTTTTTAAGGTTAAAAGGACAGTGTCAGTATCACTACGACCTATCATTAAATGCTTTCCATAGTAATGCACACCCTGCTAAGGTCTAAACATGGAACAATCAAACACATGGTGGGAATATATTAATCCACTATGCTATCCATAGTCATACATACCCTGCTAAAGTCTGTACACAGAACTATCAAAATGATGGGGGTGGGGGTGGGGGGAATATAATGCACTGTTTGTGGTACTTTAATCATCACAACCAACGTGTGTTTTCAGTTGAAATTTGTGGTAACTAAAATTATCCAGCCTTTTTAAGCAGCCACCTACACTTTTAAAGTGAATAAGAAACATCATGCTTTTGGGGTTACAGCAATAAGAAATATTGTATTATTATAAAGTCTAGATTTATTACCGTTTGATATTTCATACTGATTTCAAATTCATATTCAGCTCAAGAAAGAGGACATTGATATTAATTTTCGAGAAACTGAAATTAGAGTACTACAAAGGATGGTATCTGGTCTGGTCAGTGACCTCACCACAGTGAAGGAGGGCATGGCCACTTTGCAAAACTCTGTGTCTGATTTGTCTGAAGACATGGAAAAAGTAAGGGACAGCACCACAGAAACTACAGGAAAAGTGGATGCTGTTGAGGCAAACATGGAAGGAATTACAAAATCTCTGAAAGAGGTTGGTACTGTAATAGTAAATTTAAGTGATGTTTGGCATGTTTTCCTTTGTAAATACTGCACACGTTTTCCTTTGTAAATACTGCACACATTTTCCTTTGTAAATACTGCACACGTTTTCCTTTATAAATACTGCATGTTTTCCCTTATAAATACTGCACACGTTTTCTTTATAAATACTGCACACATTTTCCTTTATAAATACTGCATGTTTTCCTTTATAAATACTGTACATGTTTTCCTTATAAATACTGCACATGTTTTCCTTTATAAATACTGCACACATTTTCCTTTATAAACAGATTTTCCTTTAAAAATACTGCATGTTTTCCTTTATAAATACTGCACACATTTTCCTTTATAAATACTGCACATGTTTTCCTTTGTAAATACTACACATGTTTTCCTATGTAAATACTGCACATGTTTTCCTTTATAAATACTGCACACGTTTTCCTTTATAAATACTGCACACGTTTTCCTTTGTAAATACTGCATTACATTAACACATAATTATAGCCACATATCATTTGTAATGCTCATCGGAACAAAATGGAAACATTTTACCAGGATAAGAAATGATAAGTTTTCCGTATATTTGTAATACTTACTTCATAAGATTTTTACATTATTTTCTGAGATAATTCGTGTGCTACATATCACACCAATTGCATTTCATATTTATAAAAATTGACCCATCACCATCTCCCTTAACAAATAATAAAAAGGTTACATGTAATGTCAGTGCATGAAATAGTATTCTAAACTGACCAAAGCAGTATGTAATCAGTAATGACGTATCATGCTGACATGTAGTCAATCCTAAACGAAATCAACATGTACCAAAATATTTGATTCTGGCATCCCTTTCATGGGAGTGACAGCACTGTCATCATCAACAATATTACAATTTTGTGTTAAAGATTTCTAAGTAAGTTGCAGTGGTGATGCTTCAATACAAGGATGCAGGTGAGACAAGATTGTGAAGAACACTTGTAAGTTGAGCTTTGACAATTAAATCAAATTAATCGAAGATGGGCTGGAAAAGCGAATAATCAACTGTAAGCCAATATAGCTTTCTCGCTTTAAAAACTGTTCTACTTCTACTTTTTGGGATGGAATCTTATATATATATATATATATATATATATATATATATATATATATATATATATATAAAGAATACAAATCATATGGCAAATAACAGCCCTTTCAAGCACACTGGATCCAGCAAGGGATTACATGTGTCAGGGATTGATTGAGATAAATGCAATAAACTGACGACGAACAGTGCAAAACTAGTATCTACCTAGCCTGAGCGCCTTTGATAATGTATACACTAACACGACATAAATACAGAACAGAAAACACTCAGGCTAGTTAGATACTAGTTTTGCACTGTTCATCGTCAGTTTATTGCGCATATATATATATATATATATATATATATTAGAATAATTTGTTGCTTGACTATGGTGAACCAGTATAGACTGTAGGGTCTTGAATTATTTTTACCATGCTTGTGGAATGATAGAATAATAGAAGTAAAACTATTTCCTCTCAAAATGCATCTCAATGTTTGGTTAGTTGGCTTTTAGAGTTATATATTTATATATATATATATATATATATATATATATATATATATATATATATATATTACTACATTTGGAAAAATTACCTTTTCATAGACTTTTTAGTTTCTAGTTGATTGCTGAGAAGAAGATGTCCATGTTGACCAATCATGGTACTCTCACAAGTTTTGAAAGAATCTTGGACATTGTTTTTCACTGAAGTTACAGCTTGTTGCTATATGACAAATTATTGTGAACTTAACTAGTTCTACAATTGTCAATGGGTTTCACTGATTCTTGTTACAAATCATTGTAGCTAGTCCTGCAGTTATAGATTGATTTCACGAATTAGTCCTTCTTGATACATATGGTAACTAGTCTCACAGTTACAAATGGATTTTACTTATTCTTATTACAAATCATTGTAACTAGTCCTGTAATGTTTAATGGATTTCATTGATTTATGGTACCTACAGTGGTTGTTATATGAAGATGTGCATACAAATCAACCATTGTGCTTTAATACTTATGTAAGAATAATTTTGTAAGAGTTATTGCCCTTGCAGCTGGAGGCACTTATCATATAATTGTTTGCATTTGAGGGTGTATTATACACTCCTTGCCATCAAAGCGATTAGGAGATAAAGGAGAGGTGACTATATTTATGTGAACAATTTCCCTATCATATTTCTAGTTACCCATACCCACCAACAGTACATCATAGTATTGTATTTATTCTTCTGATGCTATGCAGCAATGAAGAATGCAGAATTCATTCAGCTGATGGAGTCACTGTGTTTGCCAACTCATGCATGGTCACTAAAATTCTAAATTCCTTTTTTCATAATTGTCAACATTGGAGATGATAATGAGCAGACTTACATTAGAAGATTTATTATGATGAGAAAATTTTAAGTGATGTGCAGTTTAAAATATATTCTGGAATAGACAATATTAGCAGATGTTTCCTCTTTCAGCTCAGAGTTATTTATGACAAAGTGGTGTCATTCTTTGACAAAAACCCAGGTATTCTTGACATTGAACTCACAGAAACCATCAAGGACCTGCGAAGTAATTTATCTAGAGCGGAAACAGAACTGAAAGAAAGAGTATCATCACTTGAGAAAAGAGTGGAGGGAGTAGAAGGAAGACTTGCTGCTGTTGAGGAACAAAAGAAACATGAGACAGGTAAGAGTGACATTTTGGAATGAATGTCTTCAGCATGAGACTATGCTGTATGTGTTGTTTCAAAACATTTTTATTATTTCCTGTACAAACTGGTAAAGGGATCAGGCTGTATGTTATCACAACATTAGAGTCTTGTCCCTTACAATTATTACAGATCATTGCATATACATATCATAAACATAGATTCCTAAATATTACGTCTAATTCCATCTACTTCAGTGCTGTGCAGTAATAGAAATGAAGATATGCGAGAATAGAAAGAAAGAGAGTATGTGAGTATTAAGTCAGTGGTTGTATTCAGGTCAATACACATCTGTAAGTTTGTGTATATAGAGCATAATACAAAAATGTAATTATGCTTGGAAAGAAGTATTGGCCCATGAAACTTTCTTTTCTGTCTTCTTTGACTGTAATGCATTTTTTTATAAAATATAATATTCTTTAAGAAGCTTTTAAGGCCATTTAATGTAGGTATGTCTCTTTTCATCTTGTAGAACTTGGTAGGAAGGAGAATAAAATCTTAAGGTTTTCCATTCAGTTGCTCTATATCTATTTCTCCAAATAAAACCATTTGGGCATTTGGAGTAAGTATTATTTTTCAGTACATCTCGAATCACTCCTTGATATATTAATTACACTACATTCCCAAAATAAATGCACTATTGTTTCTGGTGGGTCATTACAAAACATACATTTTTCAGTATCATTAGCATATATTTTATACAAAACAATATTCATCAGTAGAATTCTATGTATAACACAATAATGAAACCACATTTTTATTACTTTAAATACTTTAGAATATATATTTGGCCAATAATCACTAACAAAGTTAAAATTCTGTTGCATCTTTCTTCAAAAGTTGGTGAAAGATTCAAATTCAAACGTGATTTGTTAAAACGTAATTTGTACAAATCGTTGCAGACTTTATCACTGTGAAGAATAATTCTTAATTGGTTTGGGTTAAATGGTCTGGCATTCACTATGAAGAATAATTCTTAATTGGTATGGGATGAATGGTCAGGCATTCACTGTGAAGAATAATTCTTAATTGGTTTGGGATGAATGGTCTGGCATTCACTGTGAAGAATAATTCTTAATTGGTATGGGATGAATGGTCTGGTATTCAGTATGAAGAATAATTCTTAATTGGTATGGGATGAATGGTCTGGTATTCACTGTGAAGAATAATTCTTAATTGGTTTGGGATGAATGGTCTGGCATTCACTATGAAGAATAATTCTTAATTGGTATGGGATGAATGGTCTGGCATTCACTATGAAGAATAATTCCTAATTGTTATGGGATGAATGGTCTGGCATTCACTATGAAGAATAATTCTTAATTGGTTTGGGATGAATGGTCTGGCATTCACTATAAAGAATAATTCTTAATTGGTATGGGATGAATGGTCTGTCATTCGTGCCTGTATTAAGTTCTAGGTTTATTTTCTTACATAATGATCTTATAGTCTGAGTTACACCTTGGAAGGGAAGATAATTTTAATTGATGTGGTACTTTTCTTTAACATTTTCAAATTCAAAAAAACTTTCCCGATAAGTGAACATATCATTAATATAAATAATATAATGTTAAATCCTTTTCTTGTACATGATTGGTACTTTGTTTACTCTTATTAGTGTGTTCATTCACAATTTTGTGATCATAAAATCTCCTGTTTGAGGTATATTTCTTTGTCTTAAGTTTCCAAGCCAATAAAACATCATGCCAAAACATTTTATTTCTCTCTTCTTTGATAATTTATTTGTATATTCATTTCCTAATATGACAGTATTTTTGATCTTGCATATTTCATATTCAAACAAGTGAACTAATTTCCTTTTAGTTGTAAGAAGTCTATGGACACAAGTTTTTTTTTTAAAGCTAATCTAACTGTTTTACTACTATTGCTAACCCTCCATTGTAGATGTTTTGAAACATAATATCCCTTTTAAATTCTGTCTACTTTTGACTTTTACATGAATGTGAAAAATATTTCATTTGCTAATAATATTTTGCTGTTGGTTTGGTAGGGAGAACTGGATTAATTTTTGAATCACTAGGGTTTTCAAAACTTTTCTTCCAGTTGATGTTAGTGTTCATTTTGCCCGATTTCACAAAACCTTCTTTACCATGTGTATTTTATTTTCAGAATTTATCTGTATTTTTTTTTTTCAAATTGTCTTAAATTTTATGTCGAGTTTCAGGCCTGAGATTCATGCAAATAAATCTAATACATCAATGGAAAATTTAAGAGATTCAAAAGAATCATCAAGAATAAAGGTACTATAAGCTGCAAGTAAATATTCTGTTTCATTTAGTTTAATACCTTTAATATTATTATTATTTTTTATAGTATCGATAAAATTTGTGTGCTTTAAAAAAGATTTGGAGATAGTGATTTGCCTTGTCTGCATCTTCTGAATATATTGAAAACCAAAATTATATAAAGTCATTCTGACACACTGCTGAGGAGATATTACAAAAATAAGTTTTTACCAACTGTTTTATCATTGGTACAAAATCATAAACTGTTACTACATTATGAATGAATGTCCATGAGATGGAATCAAAAGCTTTTTCAAAATCAAATAATAATAAAATACTGGGCAGATGTAATTCTTTAGTGATCCTTGTATTTTCACCAATATATCTTCCTTTAATAACATTTGTTTGGTCGCATATTATATTATTGAGTACAGACATTATTCTGTTAGCAGTACATCCTAATGCAGATTTGTAGACGGCTTTTAGTAATGATACAGGGCACCAGTTTTGTAAATTTTGTTTTGGTTTCTCTTCCTTTGGTATACAAATTCCCAGCTACAAAACTGTCAGAAAAAGATCCTTTGATCTATGCTTTGTTGAGTGCGCTAATGACAAATTCCCCAATATCAAACCAGATTTTTTCACAATTATGCTGTAAAACCATCCAGTCCAAGACTTTTGCTATTTTTCACATTTCTTTGACAATATAAAGCTTCTTTTAGGGTAATTTTCCCATCAAAACTTGATGACTGGTCTAACTTAGGAATCTTAATTTTTAATAAGATCGTGTTAATTTCTGTCCACCATTTCATTTTCGTCTTGATACAGGATTTCATAAAAATTTCTAACTCCTCAAACAATATCAAATTGATTTGTTATAATTCATTTTCTTCTTAAACCTTTTGTAATAATTTTGATCTGTACTTTCTAGGTGACAAATGTGTCTGTTATTTTCTCTCCGTCCACCCATTTTGCTTTTGACTCAATGAAGCATCCTTGAAATGAACTTTGTCTTATTTATTCAGTCTTTTTTATTCGAAAACAGTATTTTCAGCAGAAGTGCTATTCTCTAAACACCATATTTCATGCATGAGTTCTTGTTCTTGTTTTATTTTACATTTCTTTTTATATCAAGCTTATGAAATTGTTTTACTACAAATTTCCATCAGAGTATCTGGACATAATAAGTTTGATATCCTTAGTTTTTGTGTCCGTGTTTGATATATTTTTCAATATTGTCATCCACTTCTAATGAGGCATACTGTAAGTTTGTTCTTTGAATTCAGTTTTTAATTTCATTTACTTAATATGTGGTGTTTTCAAGAAGGCTGTTGTTTAGTCTCCACAAACACTTCTAATAAAGTCATTCAAGGATAGGTGTAATATTATCATAGAGTGGTCAGATCTATAACTTGGGTCTGTTGTTTCTCTATCTACTTTTTTGCATGAAATTATTTTTCTGTTTTCTGCTCCATTTATATTTTTAAATGAGGGTTTTCTCTAAATTGGTCTACAAGACAGGCCAAAGGTATTTTTCATACTCATTAAAACATTTCTAGCATTAGGATTGTTTATATATTTTTAATTATAGGAGTCTAATTTTGGATCTTTGACCAAACTGAAATCACTACAAATGATAATGGAATCATTTTCATATTCACTTATAATATCAGTTATGATATTGTAAAAATATGAACAATCATTATATGGCCCATAGATATTAATTACAGAAAAGTATTTTCATTTATTTTTATGTCAAGAGCAATCAAATTACCATCAGAATCCTTTTTTTAATATTTTATATTGTATTAAAAATTTTTAAATAAAATGCAAACTCCTCTTGAATTGAAACCATTACAGTGAAAGAAACATTCAAAAACCACTTGAACTCTGATATATGATATTTTACCTGCAGTGAAATGTCTATCCTGTAGATAATATATGTGTTTTTTACTAAGTCAGTCAAACACATACTTGCACTTTTCCAAATTTCCTAATCCACAACATTTTGCAGATAATATTTTAATGCTTGTGTTTCCATTTCTTAATTTAAAACAGTATAAACTCCTAAGCAGGTAGTGTAAGAAGAGTGATGTCTTACCCTATACAACAGGATCAAAACCTCTGGCTTTTAATACAATTTAAAACACAACCATTTTATCATGTGTACAGAACACACACATTCTCTCTCTCTCTCTCTCTCTCTCTCTCTCTCTCTCTCTCTCTCTCTCTATATATATATATATATATACACAAAAGAAATCACTTCATCTCTTTCACTCTAACATGTAAATAAAATGTAAATTGAATGAAAAGAAAGTAGAAGGAAAAGCAAAAAGAAAACATCACAAAAATCTGTTGTTCAGATATAGGCTGCTGTCCAAGCAAGTGTTTTATTTTTCAAAATAGGCACATATTATCCCTTGGTAAAATGAAGATTTAAAAAACACCCCCCCCCCCCAATAAACATAATTTCAGTAGTATTTGTTAGTTATCTTTATTTGTTAAATTATCTTATTGTTTGATCCAGACATTTCTCTCCACTCGAACACAAGTGACAGTAGCATAAGATTATCTGTTACTGTTTGAGGCAGAGATTTTCCCGCCTTCTAAATACCGAGACAGTAAAATTTCAGTTAAAATACTTAGTTTTATTATCTCCACTGCAATTACTCTGTATGTGAAAGCAACTACAATCAGAGAAAACATTTTCAGCTGTACAAATATGATGAACAATATAATGAGGTCATAAACATGACAGTAATATAGTCAAGCTAAAGGTGTAGTATTTAATGATATTAAGTATAAAGAACAGCAATTAAAAATGTCAAGCTACAGCAAAATAACAGATATATTTCAAAAGCAACTAAAATTATACAAAGCAGAACATAAACATTCAGTGAAAAATTTGAAGCAAAAAGGAGAAGAAATGCAAAGTAATTGAAACATGCTAGCAAGGAATGCATTTATGAATCAGTTTCTTACCTCTCGATTATTGCTGTATAGTCATTAAAGTTATATCTGAAAAAAGATAAATACATGTTGTAAACCTATTATTTCAGCAAGTAACCAAACAAATCTTTTACATGTCATCTAAGTAAGTTCATATAACACAAAGTATTCTATAGTATTTAGAGAACCATTTGTCAAAATGAGAGTGTATGTCAAAGTTAAACCCACATGCTGTATATTCCTTTGATCTACATCATATAAATAATTATTCAAACCATTTACAACTTTCATTACTATGCTGCATATTTGAGTTTTACATACAACATGGAAACTAGTCGACATTAAATTCCTCGAGAGATAAACAGAATTGTAAATAAATCAAACAAAATCATAAATAAATCGACAAAAATGCAGTGAAAGGTAAATTATTAAATGTAGAAGGTAACAAAATATTGTGCATATGTTAATGTATCAGGGAGATTTTCTAAAATTGCCATTTTAGATTCCATGGCTTGACATTAGAATTTCTTTTCACTTATCCACAGGATCAGGAAGCATAAGTCCCCCACATGTCTCATCGTGGCCTTCATGCTTGTAAGTCAGGACATGCTGGGTTTTTGCTGGATCCAATGGATCCATCCTATATTAATGTTTTGCCATCCGGTAACTGTCCATGACCATCTGCCCACGACCATCCAGCAGTCTAGCTGACCGCCCAGCCAGTCCAGCTCAATCCCGTTACCTTACTGACATATCCATCCATTTCACCAGGCCAATAGCTTCATCTCTGTATACTTAATGAATCACTTGTCTGTACTATACACAAGGCTACAGTACATACAACTGCTGTTACTGGGATAGTGATAATTCCATTCATCTCACCAGGTCTACGGCTTCATCTTTCTACATTTACCACTGAACAGAACAGTAATTGTGAAGACAATCCAGCACAACAGCATTTACTCAGATCTGAATTTGGACCAGACTGAAACCATTTCCTCTCTTTTTTCAAACATCTGGTTTTTCACATGCATTCTTCACCCATCCTAGAGCTTTGTCCTCCTGGGTATGGAATGTCTTGCCAATCAGTCTGGTCCACTCCCTCTTATTTGAGTTATACAGATCCTCACACTAGTTGAGTCCATTTCCAACATGATCTGGACTGCAGTGAGAGAACTCAGCTACTCAAGGTGGCATCAGATTTGATCCTGATGGGTTGTCTCTTTATGCACCTCTTTACAAATGACATTGTTGGCTCCATGGAACTCTTTTTCCAGTCCACTTGATCCAAAGGTCAGGATTACGACCAAGGTTCAACCATTCCTGTGTCAGTGGTAAAACCTAGATTGGTTCATGACAGGAGTTCCCCTGGAGAAGCACCAACTGGATGTGATGATCTGTATGGATGCTAGAACATATGTTAGGATGTCCACCTTTTGCCTGCCTTCTGTACTTCACATTAACCTTCTTAAAATGAAGGTGATTACAAATGTCTTTAAATTCTGCAAGGACACCAACTCTGCAGGAAAACAGTCCTGATTATGTCAGACAGCTCATTAGTTGTGACCTATATCCTCAAAAAGTGATCCCAAATCACCCAACCTATGGGGTATGGTGTGGCAGTTCCTATTTTGGTTCTACCACATCAATGTACACATCAGACAAAGTCCTGGCTGACTCTGTCTCAAGGAAGGGTCAAATCATTCATAAGATAATGGTCTTTCCCTTAATCTGTTTTCATCAGATTCACATGATTTTGGGGGTCTCCAACAATAGACCTGTTTGAGACATGGTGGAATCACAAAATGCCCACCTTGGTTTCTCCAATTTCAGACTCTTAAACCTGTGCAATGGACATGATGTGAATCAGCTGGAATGGGTTGTGGGCCTTTGTCTACCCTCCCATGGCCTTGGTGCAGAAAATCATTCAGCATTTGAAGGGTCAGAAATAAAAGATTATTGTCATAGTCTCTCTCCATTGGAGCAAATCCCACATCAATTATCTAACAATAAATCTACCCAGGAAGATTCCATCTAAGCTGAATATTCTCCTACACAGGTGTTCAACCATCTTCTTTTTCTCCAACTCTTGTCAGGGCAGTCTTGCAAAAGAAAACATTGAGACCTTCTATTGTGTAAGGATGGAAAGTGACATGTTTTCCGGGACTGGTGCCGAGTTAATAACATCAGCCCTCTGGGTGCCTTGATCTCTCAACCTGCCAACATTTTTGTATCTGACTCTGTGAGAAGAAACAGTTGGCCCCAGTTACCATTAAAGACTACTGCTCCATATCTGACATTCAGACATCATGGCAGAAGTGATATTGTTTGTGATAAAGATCTGTTAGACCTACTAACCAATATTGATTTGGATTGACCTAAATCCTTCACCCTGTTTCCAAAACAGAGTCAATCCATGGGTTTTAACATGGCTCAATTCAGAGAAATTTGAGCCATTAACCCAGACCTTGCTGAAGCTATTTTCATACTAAATATGTTTCCTGATTGCTTTAGCTTCAGCATGCGGTGCGAGAAAGTCATTTGCTCTTTCATTTCATCCAACCTATCTTTTTTTCAGATTGGTTACTTACTTCATGGCCAAAATTAGGTTGCCATCAGAGTCATTATATGCTTCTTATCTTCAACAGACATGCAAAAAGCAGGGACCCTGTATACGTCCTCAAGCACTACTTGAAACACACATAGGCAAATCATAACACATGCAAATGATTTTCTCCCGGTGAAGACTGGGAGGCAGCATGTTACCCCTCAAACCCTCTGTTCATGACTGAAGTGGGTTATTCGCACAGCATGCACTGAAGTGTCAAAAGATCAGAGTCACATTATGAGGATTTCAGGTCATGAAAGTAGAGCAGTCTCAGCAAGCCTTGTATTCAAACAAAACATTTTGAACTGAGACATCATAGAACCTGTTGGCAAGCATGAAGAATCAACTTTCTCCTGTTTTTATCTCAGGGATTTTATCATTGCAGAGACCAACTTTGAACATTGTGGGTCATGTGGCAGCAGCCAAGATGACCATGAGACCCAATTAAAATCAGTACAACCTTCAAGTTTCACTGAATTCACCAGGGAAATTTTGTTAGCAAGAAGAATTCAATTATCTTCTTAACCCTAAAAAGGATCACAGATCGGGTGACCATAGGCTGTGTTGTTTTCAAGTTAGGAGAATGGGTTATCGTTTGCATTTAGAATTGATACCCAGAAGGATATCCAAGGTGTCTATAGGATGCCCATCATTCCCACCTTCTACCACTACCCATCCTAATAATGCTAATGTGATCAGAAAATGTATTTGAGGGAGAAAGCACATTTTTTCAATAAATTATTCTTCTCTGAAAATACTTAATAAATCACATTACTTAAACACTGTCCCAGCTACCCTGGCATGCTTGCATCCTTGTTGATATATTGATGAGCTTAACAACTAGCAACACCAGGTAGCAGCAAGAGAAGGTAGTGGGCAAGAGTTATTGCCCTTCATCTATATCATGTAGACAGAAATTATGCATTTTCATCATTTTGGTAGGGCTAGATTCTTGTGGTAGTAGGTTTATGTCTCAGTGTCATTTTCTTTGGGTATGTATTCTCAGAGAAACATTTCATCACTCATGCAGCCATTTTCATTTTATGACTCTCACAGCCACTTTCATTTTGTCACTCTTGCAGCCATTTTCATTTTATCACTCCTGCAACCATTTACACTTTGTCATTCTCACGGCCATTTTCATTTTGTCACTCTCACAGTCATTTTCATTTGTCACTCTTGCAGCCATTTTCATTTTTTCAATCTTACAACCATTTACACTTTGTCATTCTCACAGCCATTTTCATTTTACTAGTATCACAACCATTTTCACTTTGTTACTGTCAATACTCATCTACATATTCTGGATTTTACATTGGTTTTTTATGGGTTGGTTCTTGTTCAATGGAAGTCTACATGTTCCATGAGATTTAGCATATTTTCCATGGAAAAGTATCAGTTTCATTGGAATATTCATAGTAAAACAGAAACCAGACAAAAAGGAAAATGTCTTGAGTTGCCAGCAAAACATGGAAATATTTCTGTGGAACTATTGATGAGGTCTGTGAAATCAGATATGACCAAAAAAGAAATTGTCATTTTTGAAATAATAAAAGTAAAATATGCATAATCGCAGCTTATGCTTTATTATGTTTGTACCAAATATATGGTTATTTAATTGAATTATAAGCAAAATTTAAACATTTTACAGCCATTGAAACATTAAATGTAATATTTTCCATGTTTCTTATCATCTGCTTATGTCTTTTGTTTGACAAGGATTATCATTATTGTTATTATTTCTTACTTTCACAGCCTTTCTGATGGTTGTTCTCTCTGTTTTGAATTTCAAATGCAGTCTTTATTGGACGAGGCCTACATGTGGATGAAGTGGATGCAATAGTAGACTTATTAAAACTAATCCTTTTTTCATTTTTGAACAGTTGTTACACAGGCATTCCTATATATAAATTTAGATAATATTTCTGTGCTGAATTCAGTAATGAACACCTACTGTATAAAATACAAAATACATTTTTTCTAGAATGAGCTGTGCAGTACATTATTTTCATTAGTTAAAAGTTTTTTCTCCTGTAGATCATACATAGTTTATAAAAATGTTTTGCCAATCTTACAATGAAAGTATAGTAGTTTTGAAAATTATTAACAACATAGTATATAGGTATTGAATTAGTTGCATTTGCCCATTTGCATTTTTTTTACTAGTATGTTATTTTGCTGTCTTTTAAAAATAAGTATAAGACCCACAGGAAATTTGATCCTTTGAAAATAGTGGACAAGAAACAAGAAAAAAATGCCTACATTTTTTTTCTGTGAAAATAGCTCATAAGCATTTAAATAGCGATATTTTAATTGTGAAAATTTTTTATCTTCAGAAACCACAAGAAAGAAAAGACCAGAGACTGACGGCCTCAGACGGCTTAAAAGTAAGTTAAATTTACACACATTCACAGAGACACACATAATTATGTTTATAATCTCAGTGGCCTTAAGGGCATTTAAGCTTTTGTGATGCATTGTCTTCAATCATCAAGTGTTCCAATGGAGATTAGGTCTTAGGGGCTTCTTTGGTAACCTTCAGAACATTAAGACTTTATTATTATCATTATTATTCGCCCTCCTGACCATCATACCAGGTGAGGTTACAGTATGCATATGAGTGCGTCATAAGTTGTCCATACATCAGCATTTCCAGACTTTGAACATAGGTTGATATCAATAGCTTGGACAAGTTCAAATGTGGAGTGATATTGTGCCTGATTTGCTGATCTTCTTTTCACTCTTGAGGCCATATTTCTGATCTGATTTTGATTGAACTGGTCAATATACCTGGATCATGAAGGTCTTGGAAAAGTTCAATATTGAACAAGATCAATGCATATTAATGACGTAACCGAGGGAAATTAGGTCTTAGATACTTCTTGGGTAACCTTCAGAACATTAAGACGTTGTTATTATTATTATTATTATTATTACCCCCATTTGGCCATTACACCAGGAGAGCTTACAGTATGGATATGTGTCCATTCATCAGCATTTCCTAGTTATCACTTTGGAGGCTATGTTTTTGATAAGATTTTGATCAGACTGGTCAATATGCTTTGATCTTCAAGGTCTTGGAAAATTTTGATACAGTTTGATTTTGGTCAGATATGGTATTTAAGCTCTCATCACTGAGATTTTTAGATGAGCATGATTATCAGCAACATCCATGAATACTAATAAGGTGATCTTGGATCAAAATAGCTGAGCCCATGAATACTCATGATACCCCATTTGGATCATGCTATATAAGCTTCTATCATCAAGATCCTAGATGAGTTGGATTATGTAAGATACATGCATATTATGGAGGATCCAAGCTGATTCAATGGTGAGAATAGAACCCACAACCTTTTGGTTAGGAGTCCAGTGGTTTAATCATAATTCCCTTGGATGGTAATCACAATGATTTCCAAGTTAGAACTCCAGGGGTAATGTAAGGCAAAGGAATCCTTGCTATCTGCACATAATGGTTCTTTTTATAATACCATGAAGTATTTGTACTTTAAGGGTTCAGTTGTGAATAGTTACTTTCAATCAGGATCTAGTCCCCATGGGCAGAGAGAGATACAAGGGACAATACTGGTTGTAAAATAGATTTTTCCATTTTATGTAGTGATAGTTTTCATATGTATAGGGTATAGGAAAGAAGACAAATAACACCGAACATTAACAGACAGTGTAGTCCAAACTTTTCTTTAGCAATATCAGTCATACTTGGACCTTTTGTTATTCTTTGCTCTGCTGGTCATAGACCAGAAGAGCTTGTGAATGATCTGTTATTTGTCATCTTTTGTCCGTCATCTGTTCACAGTGTAAGTTTGTTACCACTGTATCTTTTAAACTACTTGGTGGATTTCCATAAATCTTTCACACACGTTCATCCTTTGGTTCAGTAGGTCCTCAGTGAAAATGGTGCCACTTGAAAATCCAGTATGGCCACAACATTGATCATCTTGAAAATCTTGTTATTGATTTTTCTCCTGAATGGATTGTACTATCTTATGATCATCATGTCTAGTTGGTCCTAAATGAAAATGGTTTGATCTGATGTCCAGTGTGACTGCCGCGGTGACTATTTGAAAATCTAATTATATCTATTCCTACTGAATGAAAAGTCATATTAAAAATGGTGCTGATCTGAGCACCACAGATGTCATCCTGAAAATCTTGTTATTATATGCTCATTTTTTCTCCGTTAATTTCACATTGTCAGAACTGTGCAATATTTTTCGATATTGCACTCACATGCTCAATTCATATTGCATTCATGCGAATAAAGGAACTACTTTCTATTGTAAACAAACAATTTGTTTCTGAATGAACTAAAGCAGATGTTTAGTGGCCTGCCACATACCAGCTGCTTTGGCACATTCCATGCTAACTTTTTTGATACAATGTTTCAGATTTAGGCTAGCTATAGATGCCAAACAGGGTCCTTAAAAATAACATGCAAGTGACAAGACATAAACCGTCTTTTTTAGCTGGTAATAAGAATGGCAAAAAATATACTTACAGTTTTACATCCTGAATTTCCTAAAAATGTACTTTTTTAGTTCTGCAAATCCAAATTACATGAGCCATGTCATGGGTTCTCAAGCTTGATTACACATTTCGAAATTTTACTGTAATTTCAACTATATTCCAATTTACAATTACATCCTCCTTACTGCACTCAAAATGAAATAAACATTAAATTCCACAGTGTCTTTTCGATAATTGCGATTGAAAGACTTAATCTTTTTCCCACATTATGATTTGAATCATTCAATGACAGAACAGAAACACGCTTGCCGATGTCAACACTTCTCCCTCCCTGCTTCAATACGATGTATTTCATGTAGAAATGGCACAGACGCTGAAATCGACATACTTCATGTAGATAAATTCAGTCCATAATCACATAATTTCGTCGAATTGACAAAGAAACCAAAATCTCTTCATTCCAGATCAAATGGAAAAGTTGTTACAATGCACATTCATTTACAATATGACTCCAAATTTCAATTTTAAGTAGACCAAAACGCCATTTTCTTTCTAAACTTATGTCTATCACGCGACCAAGTTCAAATTTATCTGGGCAGAGTTACATGCACATTAATAATGCTGTTGTGTAATGATGAATCTGCGCTTGTGTATTTAGTTTGGAATACGGCATACATTCAGTTACTTTGTTTCTTGTGGTGTATTTTTGTTTATATATTTAGGCCTTGGGTAGAATAAGAAAATGAGCATATAATTAAAAGGTTACTGCATTTGTATGGGAAAATATGAACTTGTTTTGTCAGATGGATATACTGCATTCCCAAAGATCGTGAAGTATACCCATCCGAAAAACTCATTCATATTTTCCCATACAAATGCAATAACCTATAATTATCACTACTCCTTCTGAACGGGAAATAACATTGCCATCGGTTTTGCATGAAAAGATTTCTAGTGGCGTCTGGTTGACACAATATGAAAATGGTGTTGATCTGGTGCCCAGTATGGCTTGCCAGTAGCTTCCTGTTGGTTGATGGTTCTTACTGGAGCTTTTCTGGGTTCTTCCTCCTCCAATTATACTGGCTGTCATGTAAAGCCTATTTTGCACTGAAAAAAATGGCATTAAACCCAAAACAACAACAAAAATGATAGGTTTGGTATGGACACCACCATGAAAATATTATCTTTATTTCTCCTTAATGAATGATTATATCAGCATGGGGTTTTATTAAAAGATTTCTTATAATGTCTAGTTGCCCATAAATGAAATGGTGCTGATCTGACTTCCCCAGAGCAATTAGTTTGAAAATATTGTTATTGCAGAAAATATAAAAGATGGTTCAACACTGTCAAGGGACTCTTCTTGTTGTTAGTTGTAGCATCCATTGTTTAGTCTCCATCAATTGTCCATCCAACATGTTTCCATTCATTTGCATCTCTTTTTGACCATAATAAACCAATTTCTGTTTCATTTGCATAAAACACGTGGACATATAAATATCTTTGCTAGTATGACACCAAATCTTTCCTGATTTTTGAGTTCAAAGTGATCAGCCAAAATTATGTGAAATGTCCAACACGTCTGACTCCTGATAGCAGTTGTTTGTTATCGCAACTTCTCCTAAACTATTTGGAGGAATGTCATGAAACATGACACACTGTTTGATCCTGGGGTCTGATTCTAGTGTGGCCACCACTATGTCCATCTTGCGAATATTGTTGTTTACATGTTTGGGTTTAACACCACTTTTTAGAACATGATATGTTATATGGTTATTTATATCGATATTATGTGTTTCATTTTTTACTCATGATTGTAGATTCTAAGGGTCATTTTTAAACACATTACATAGCTTCAAAATAGTGGGTTTATACTTTAGGATGAGGTCATTTCGTTTGGGTAAACATGGTACTGTGGCCTTTTGTACTTGGAAGATATAGAAGAAATCTTATTGATGAATGTACTGGGATCTGAGTTCGGGTCATGGGTTTTCCCCTAGGAAAACCAGGTGACTTAATTTCTGATTGGCTGGTTGTTAAAAAATCTGACCTTGTTGACATGATATAATGATTTCAAAATAATTATTCAACCCTCATTCTGCTTCTGAAATTGTCTTATTTTAAATATAAGCTATCTTTACCTGAGAATTAGTTATTCCTATCTTAAACATCAGTCTTATTGGAGTCATTTAGTTGTGCTTAATTGAGAGGATTTAATTTATTTAGTTTAATTATTCATTGGAATTACAAAGTGCTAATAGACTTCTGGTTAAATAACTATTTTGGAATTATTGTGAATTCATTTAAAGACATTTTGGATTATATCAGTGTGATTCATCAAGACTGTTAGCACATCAAGCTATCCCAGAGTATTGAACTTCATTTGGAATACCACTGGAACTCATTTGGAATACTCAATACTTTTGAATTTGTGATAGAACATTTAGGGGCTTTGGAAAGATTTCATCAAACTTGGAAGAATATGATTCAGTCTTATTACAGAAAAGGGTTGGGATGAGGGAGTTCACTTGTTGTTGTTTGCTGTTGGGGGAACAATTTAGGAACCTTTCGGTTTTAGTCCTTTTAACTAGATTTTAGAAATACTGACCGTTGACCATGGAAGTTACTAAAAGAGAAACTTCTTTCAACCAAAGAGGTGATATTGTTCTGGCTGCCATGCCCATACCTCAAAATCCTCTTCATGGTAGGTGTTATGATCCTTATACAGCTGAAAAGAAAGTTAGTGACATAAATTACATCATTAACACTTCTTGGAGGAGAAAAAAGGAACAACTTGGTCATATAAATATGTTAAAGGAGTTGTTGATAGAGATAGACAAGTAAATAATTCAGTCAGTTTAGTTGTACGTGTCCCACACGCTGAAGATTTAAATAATGGCATGAAATCATACCATAGTGATTTTGGTGTGACCAATCTTCAGAATTTGGAAATATTGAACTGTGTGGACCAGAACTTTTCGCTTTAACCATAACATTCAGATTGTAGATTCTATACCTGTGAAACAACATTCTTACAGGATGAATTCTCTCGAACAGGAATGTTTGAAAACAGAAATTTATTATTTCCTGGAAAATGATTTCATAGAACCAAGTAAAAGTAACGAGTCCACCATGCGTTCTTGTGCCGAAACCAGATAATACTTTCCACATGTGTACTGATTATAGAAAAGTGAACAGTGTCACCAAAACCGATTCATTTCCAATACCAAGAATTGATGACTGCACTGACAAAATTAGAAATGATAAATATGTCACCAAGTTTGACCTTTTGAAAGGATTCTGTCAAATTCCACTCACAGAAAGCAAAGGAAATTTTGGCATTCGTAACTCCAGATGGACTTTATCAATATAAAATGATGTCATTTGTTATGAAAGGTTTGTCTCCAACTTTCCAATATTTAATGAACATGATGACATCTGAACTACCATAGATAATTGTGATGCGTACAGCAATGATGTCATCATCTACAATGACACCTGGAAGATCACTTGGAGAACATTCAGAAATTATTTGTACAACTCGGTGAAAAAAAATTGACAATTAAGTTAGTTAAAAGCGAGTTCTGCCATGCTTGTTACATTTTTAGGACATGTGGGACATGGTCAAGTTAAACCTATGGAAGTTACTGTCGGGGCTATCTATGAATTCCCAGTGCCTATCAGTTCTTTCAGCTCCAGATTTTAATCATTTAAAGTGTTTGTTGATAGACCTTCAAGTATAAAGAAGTATATTGCTTTATTTTGCATATACGTTGTTGTATCATTCATGAGACATATTCCTATGCAATTTTAACATCAATGGACCAATTTATAGCTTTCTATTGTTTTTACATTGATCATTATATTAATGCACAATATTCATGTTTCTGTTTTTGATTGGTTTGGGGCATTGCAAAATGTAGCAGAATCATTTAACAGATGGATAACAAAACTTTCCAAAGCAAACTTTTAACATGCTAAGGGCAACAATACATGTGCTGCTTACAGTATCACCTGAGCATTGATATATGGTTATTAATAGATGTTCCATTTACATTTATAATAATAATAATAATAATAATAATAATGAGGACTTTGTATAGCGCCTAATCTTTAGAAGCTCTAAGCGCTTTACAACATTTGACAACACTTA
>JAECUM010059985.1:0-20965 GCA_016617855.1 Megalonaias nervosa
ATACAGCCAGGCCAAAAGATACCGACGCATTATTTCAGATGATTGTCTATTACAAAATTCGTTGAATGATTTAAAAACATATTTCCAAAACAGAAATTATCCTAAACATATCATTGATTCTGTGCTGAACAAAGCCCGTAATCTTACTCAACATGAGGCTTTAAACACAGCAAATTGTACAATAGAGAAAAATATAATTCCTTTTACAATACAATATAATCTTTCATTACCTAATATAGGCCTTATAATTAATAAATATTGGAGTCTCCTAAATTTATCAAATAAAAACAGCGTAAAATCACTTTACAACAATAAACCAATTCTTGCTTATAGAAGACCCAAGAATTTGCAAGATTTTCTAATTAGAACTAAACAAACGGAAAATAAAAAAGACAATTCTCGTCATCTAAATGTAATAGACACCGGTGCTCTCAATGTGCAAACATAAGAGAAAGTGCTTCTTTCAGTAGCGCTAATACTAAAGAGGTATTTGCTCTACATTATAACACTAACTGCGTATCAACTGATGTGATTTATTTGATAACCTGTACAAAATGTAATATGCAATATGTTGGACAAACACTTCAACAAGTTTCTAAGAGAATGAATAATCATCTCTTTCATATAAAAAAATTATAGAGATCTTCAGTTTTCCTGTAATATTTCAACACATTTTAATACCAATAATCACTTTCTATTCGATTTTTCTTTCATGCCAATAGATATTGTGCATGGAGACATGAATAGGCTCATAAAAGAAACTTACTGGATTCATAAATGAGATACTTTGTGTCCTAATTCATAATGGCCTTAATACCAATGCACTATATAAAATTGTATAATTTTTTATTTTTTTTTGGATAAATTGTATATCCTTTATAACAATATAATTATATGTATGACTGTTTGTCTCTATTTTATTTTATTATTTTGCAATAGGTACACCATATACACACAAATGAATCTAGTTTAAACTATGATGCCTGCTCAAAGACACGTTACGTAAGTTTATTATGTGTTTATTCCAAAAGCTTCGTTCAAGTGGCCTCAGTGACCTTGACCTTTAAACTCTGATCTCTAAATCCCCAACAGATAGTTTATATCCTATGGCAAATTTTTTAGAAATGTTTGACAACAATTTATCATTTTCAACAACGGATAATTCCAAATCCGAAACTGGTAACCAGTGACAATAAAGCTACAAATTAAAGAATAGTCCACAGTAGCCATGACGTTCAACAGCTTTGACCTTTAGGGATGTTCCTTCCTCATGACTCAGTTAGAGGCAAGAGTTGGTGATAATTTATCAATAAAAATTAGGGATTAAAGAGGATAACAGTAACTAAAAGCTGAAGCAGTAGATAACACCATCTTAGTAGGGGGCCCCGAGTGGCCGAGTGGTCTAAAGCGCTGATCGTTACGGATCACTGCCATCTCACCTCTGTCTGCGTGAGTTCGAGTCCAGGCTCGGCTAACGTGGGTACGTGAGAAAGCCTGCCAGTAGCTTCTCGTGGGTCGGTGGTTCTTCCCGGGGTTTTCCAGGGTTCTTCCTCCACCATTAATACTGGCCGCCATGTATAGCCTATCTTGTGCTGAAAAATGGCGTTAAACCCTATAACAACAACAACAACAACAACCATCTTAGTAGAGGTTTATATGAAGGAAGGCAATCGAACAGCAAAGGATCTCAGTAGCTCATCAATTCTTTTGATTTACGTGCACAATGACTATTTTTACAGTAATGATTTTACTCTTCTAGATGTAGTCGGGAAAATGAAGTAATATTTTAAAATCGTGCTCTCTTGAGTTATATTATTCCTCGTGTCCGTCCGTCCTTAACTCCGACATTCATGCATACAACAAGTCCCGCAGTTTTTTGATAGATTGCCATGACACCTGGTAAAACATTATCATCACATGAAGAGATACATATCTATCGATCACTTTGCGTCCGCAATCTTTGTTAAGAGATGTTGCCCTTTTAGTCTCGTTGCATAATGTGGTGTATGTTATAGCCTAATTTGCGAAAGTAATCCCTCAGTTTTTCTTGCAGTTTGTTTGTTTGCTTTGTTTAGTTTGTTTTCTTTGAATTTTATGGATCGTTCTGAAACTTGTTACTTATTTGCTGACAAATCTGAGCGCATCCATGTTTTTGAAAGAAGTACTGCTCTTTGGACTTACAGCTGGATGCAGTGTATACAGGATTTTCTGAGTACAAATTTTCTTGCTAGTTTAGTGGACTACTGTGCAACTTCGTACCTAGCATAGATATCTTCAGAATATATGCATTTTGACACATCATTGCACTCTCTGTTTTCAGAAGAGCTAAGTGGATATCAACACGTGTCGGCAACGGTGGTGTGTCCGTGTGCAGGCACTTTACTCCAATTACAACGGCACAAAATAATCATTAGCCTTTGTGTTTTGCTATGCCGTAAAGCTCCAAGCAAAACCAAGCCTGTCACCATCTCCATCATTGAACAGAAAATTTAAAAATACTTACAATATTGTGAAGATTTAAGTCCTAAACAGCGCTAAAAGTTCAATAAGATGTCCAACAATATCAAGTATTCCAAATGAGTTCCAGTGGTGTTCCTAACAAAGTCCAATCTTGAATGTGCTGATGTGCCCGTAGCCTCGAATGTGATAATGTGTCAACAGTCTTGATGTGTCACAATGGTATAATCCAGATTGTTTTTACATGAATTCACAATAATCCCAAAATATTTATTGCATCCTAAGACCTATGAGCTCTTTGTAATTTCAAAGAATAATTTAAATAAATCAATCCTCTCAAATAATAATTGAACACAGCTAAAAGACTGATTCCGCTAAAGATGTTTAAGATAGGAATGAACAATTCTAAAGTCAACAACCCTTATATTAAAAGACACAATAAAAAAAAACAGGATGTGGGCCATATGCTCATTTCCTGAACATTCAAACTTATAAACTAGGTTAAGACCTATACTGAAATTTTACCAGTCAACCATTCAGAAATCGGGTAGATCATAGACTTTCTAAATTAATATTTTTTAAAAAAAAATGACATTATATTAAAGTACAAACTCAAAATCATGGACAAAATTAGTTATTTAATATGTTGTTTACAAAAAGACCTTATAATCTATAACCATAAATAAAAAATATTAAGCACACAATATAGATATACATAGTGATATGTAACATGCATACATGCATACATACATACATACATACATACATACATACATACATACTGGACCTTTCCCTTCAGGTAAATAAACCGCCATTCATGATAACACACACAATGTCCCTACAAACAACCCTTCACATATACATGTGCTATCAGGCTAATATAAAGTCAGTAACAAAGACATACAAAACTATATACACGGGCAATTGACATTTACATTCTACGTGTCATGTACATGTGGGGGGAGTAGTGATGGAAGTAAGATGCACGACGGTTTTTCGACATTAACAAATTTAACAGTTATGACTGAAGTAAACATACGAGAAACTGTAAAAGTCTGTTACGTACCAAAAGAATGGATCCATGAAGAAGTCCGGTGAACATAGCTCTTCCTTGAAACAAAATGGTATTAGGCAGGTTCGACGTGTCCTCCATAATGTTACCACAAGCCCATCGCTTGCCGTCTTTATCGTGAATGACGACGGATCGCCCAATAATACTCAACGGACCGCGAAGTGGAAGGTTCGTATCGTTATACGATGACATGTACTCGGAGCCAGAAAGCATGCCAAACTTGTTGCTGAGGTCACCAATCTCGTACTGGTCATCAGTCCCTGTGGCCGTGGGCGGCCAGGTGGTCACATAGAATGGATTAAAATGTCCGCCTACATCTGCATCAGAACAGGGTGAGGGTGCGTTAATATCCGTGGGATATTGATGTACATGATATCCGCTAGCTCCTGTAATCAGATTCCTCAAATGGACTTCTACGTCAGTGATTCCAGCCAGGATTCCTGGCATCGGATTCTGGAACAAGATATGTCCCGTAGGAATACTAGCTTTGGTACCTGGAGACCAGATACTCACGTGTGCAGATAGTTCGTGTAATTCGTAGATATTTGCACATGAGAGACGCCCACTGCCACTATTTGCAGCATGAATTGTGATGGACCTACCGAGAATGGACTGGGGGCCTGTTAAAGGAAGTTGTATATCCGTGTAGAATGCCCTGAACATTCCCCCTAAAGAGCTTCTGATGCTCAGACTCCCATGTTTACCAGATAGGTCACCCACTTCGCATCGAAACTGCTTCCTTGGGCTACATTGAGTTGCATAATTCCCTGCCACACTCAAGTCAACATAATACGGATTGTAATGTCCTTGGACAGATTGGCAACGAGAAGTGGTTGTGTTTTCATTGCTCCAATCAGTTCCGACCTGAGACACATGAATATGCCAGTTATGTCCTGTTGTCTGTGCTGCTGAATTACCATAATTAAGTTCCACGTACACCTGAGTATCTGCGAACCAGTTCCCTTTGGGCTGCCTGAGTATAATGTAGCCAATCACTGGATAGGTAAACGTCGCAACTGCTGTTGTCATGGCCCCTTGTAACTCCAATGAAGCACACACCCATCTTGCGCCTGTAGGAGCCTTGTGAATCACAATGGATCGTCCAACTACACTGTTCATTCCAAATAAAGGAAGATTTCTGTCTGTATAATTGTTTTTGAGCTCCCTTAGGTTACGCAGGGAACCATACTTTCCGCTTAAATCCCCTATTTCATACTGGTCATTCGTACCTGTACCTGCTGACGGGGATGCACTGGCATTTACAAAAAAGGGGTTAAAGTGACCGGAAACATATTCTCCACTGCAAATAGATTGACCCTGCTCCAGCATCCGTGAAACGGGCCATTCATGAACGTGATAACCATCACCTGATGAATTAAGCCCTTCTAGATCAACCTCTACTAACGTTTCATCAAGCGGAGACTTCTGCGTGAGTTTTATATAGCCATGAACGCCGTCATTGCTAAACTTTGCTAAAGCTTCTTTAGTTTTAAACTCAACCACATTAGCACATGCCTTTATGTTACCTGATGATGCATCATAGAGTGTAATGGATCTGTTGATGATAGAGTTTAGACCACTGAGTGGGAGATTTAAGTCCACATATGCAAAGGTTCCGATAGAAAGGTTCCCAAGTTTTGAGGTCAGATCTCCAATTGGACAGCTCCTTTGGTCTGAGGTAGAACAAAGTGTACCCGAGTTAACGCCTGATTGGTTAAACAAAACACCAGTACTGGAGCAACGTGAGGAGATGCTCACAGTCTGCGACATGTCCATCACCACGCTTTCCTTGTTAACCTGCCACTTGTAGTTGGTAGGAGCACCAGAGGAATCAGAAATGTAGTACAGACTGCCACTAATTGTAGTAATAGATGATGGCGAATTGGCCTTTTGGCGGAAAATCACGGTGCCTCCCACATAGGCTGGAAAGTTGGCAAAGGCCGTGACGTATTCTGTGTCCTCTTCAATTGTTGCACACGCCTTGATGATGGGGTTTGTCGATTGCACAATGGCAAATGACTTTCCTGCGAAAGAAAAGTGTGATGAACGCAATTAGGGAGAGGAAACACACTTTAATTCAGGAGCAATTTTACCTACTGAAAACTGTCATTAATAACTAATTATCGATGATCTAAGTGGGATGCTTACCAATCCGATAGTGATCCACATGACATTAAGAGTGCATTCATCCTGTACTGCTTTTTTGTCAATATAAATGAAAGCAGTCACACTTTGCATAATCGACGTGCTGTTGGATTATTTGTTTAAATATTGAAAAATATTATATGTTTATGAGAAGGCAAACCTTTGTCAACAGGTCGAATTGGCTTTATTAAACAAAAGTTCAAGTTGCTGATGAAAAACTGAGCTTCTGGAGAAGCCGTTTACATTACTGCATTTGTCTGGGACCTTAGTGTACATTTAAGTTTTGTTTCCTCTAACTTAAGACATTTATTCATCTACATTAGTAGCAAAACGTTAAATAATGCTAGCTAGCTGGCTTTAACTTAGCTTCATGATATTGCATGTCAAGCAAACACGCACTTAAACCAGACACGCCTCTTAAAGAGGTGACGAGACAATAGTTGCAAACAGGAAACAGGCAAACAGACGTACGTGAAGGATGGACAAAGGTGAATTGAACTTGTTCATCTTGAGCATTGGGTTCAGTTTTACAAATTGTCTAAAGTTTGTCCTTAAACTAAATTTGAGAACTAGGCAAACTACATGGTTAGGCCTTCAGATTGCTATTTCTTTCGGTCAAACTTTGTGCCCATTGACGAAAGACACGTTAATGTATTTAGAAAGCTGTCAGTAACCTAGAAACCGTAAGCACAAAAAACAATTCAGACCCAACCAGTGTCACACTCATTAAACCATGCATAAAAATGGAGGAACAAATACGCAGTGCCTACTATTTTTTTACATACCTTAGATTTGCATAAACGTTAATTATTACATAATGTCATCTTGTTTAATGTAATGTTAACTTCATACAAAATTCTGTGGCTTGAAAACCAGCCTCAAGCAACTCAAAAGAAAAGGCAGTTATTATACTTGCAGGATGGACTGCCATATGAATGGTAAATTATGACAATATGACCAAAACATGAAAGCAAGGTGTCCAATAAAGGCTCGAAATTAAGGGGAAAAACAATGAACTAATCACTTATCAAAGTAAAAACGTTCAAGATGCAAATAAAAGAGGTTGTACTTATTGTTCGACACACACATCTCATGAGACTTCTTTATCTGACATGTAATTTCCGTGATATTTGAAATATTATTGCATGTCCATAACGTGACTTCAAACAGACGATAAATTACGAATCTATTTCATAATATTAACAAGAACCTTAAAAGTGATCTCACCTTGAACCGACTTGGTGCCATCCAGTTCGATTCCCTGTACTTTCACAGTTCCCAGACCGGACGTAATCGAAATGCGGCTCCCTAAACTAAGCAAAGAGCCTTCAAGTCAGGTATTAGCATTAACAAATTATATTATTCAAAGTACTGCTACTCTGTGCAAGAAAAATAAATTACTCTGTCCAAAAGTTATAAAATATCTCTCATATTTTTGTATAAGATATTATCCTTTCTTAATTGTTGTCATATTCACTATACTGTTTGTATCCGGTCTCAACGAAGATTTAAAAATGTATATAAAATATGCCGAAGTATTATTGCCTTCAAAAGAACATACATACATATTCATACATACATACATACTTACTTACATACACACAGACACGTACACACATACAAACATACATACATACATACATACATACATACATACATACATACATACATACACACACACATACACACACATACATACATACATACATGAAATGTGCATTTGTCTGTCCGGCAAATATTACGATTGAGAAAACGGAGGGAGTATAAAATATCTAAGTAACATACGATCTATTTGTAAATCGATAAATTAAGAGTGTATAATGATCTATTTGTAAATCGATAAAATAAGGGTGTATAATGATCTATTTGTAAATCGATAAATTAAGTGTGTATATAAAAAGCAATTACATTGAAAACAGTGAAAAAAGTTAAACATTCAACCTACAACTAATTTTAAATAATTCAAACTGGCAATAAATAAAAGCCATAAAGTGGCCTTTATTTGTTTTATGAACAATTATATGCAAGTTAAATTGCCTTGAGCCGTTGAGTGAAGCCAGAGTTATGCTTGACCTTATGTACACCGTAACATTGTTATACAGAATATTATAAACATATACGTGTTTGGTACACTATGTCCATCATTACCCATAGAGCATCATAGAGCATACACATCTACATATAAACACATATTTGTACATCAAAATATATATGATATGCTGGTATCTACAGGAATATAGTGCTAATACGTCGAAATAAATGCACAGCAGGTGTTAGGGTATCACTCCCTACAGTAGCGAAACAGTGCGAGAAAAGAGTCATGGTGTCGCTCCCTGCAGTCACAAAGTAGTGTGTGTAAGTAAGAGTCAGAGGAGGACCCTGCAGTCACAAAGTAGTGTGTGTAAGTAAGAGTCAGGGGAAGTCCGTGCAGTCACAAAATAGTGTGTGTAAGTAAGAGTCAGGGCAGGTCCCTGCAGTCACAAAATAGTGTGTAAGTAAGAGTCAGGGTAGGTCCCTGCAGTCACAAAATAGTGTGTGTAAGTAAGAGTCAGGGCAGGTCCCTGCAGTCACAAAATAGTGTGTAAGTAAGAGTCAGGGAAGGTCCCTGCAGTCACAAAATAGTGCGTGTGTAAGTAAGAGTCGGGGAAGGTCCCTGCAGTCACAAAGTAGTGTGTGTAAATAAGAGTCAGGGGAGGTCCCTGCAGTCACAAAATAGTGTGTGTAAGTAAGAGTCAGGGGAGGTCCCTGCAGTCACAAAATAGTGTAAGTATGAGTCAGGGAAGGTCCCTGCAGTCACAAAATAGTGTGTAAGTAAGAGTCAGGGTAGGTCCCTGCAGTCACAAAATAGTGTGTGTAAGTAAGAGTCAGGGCAGGTCCCTGCAGTCACAAAATAGTGTGTAAGTAAGAGTCAGGGATGGTCCCTGCAGTCACAAAATAGTGCGTGTGTAAGTAAGAGTCGGGGAAGGTCCCTGCAGCCACAAAGTAGTGTGTGTAAATAAGAGTCTGGGGAGGTCCCTGCAGTCACAAAATAGTGTGTGTAAGTTAGAGTCAGGGGAGGTCCCTGCAGTCACAAAATAGTGTGTAAGTAAGAGTCAGGAAAGGTCCCTGCAGTCACAAAATAGTGTGTAAGTAAGAGTCAGGGAAGGTTCCTGCAGTCACAAAGTAGTGTGTAAGTAAGAGTCAGGGGAGGTCCCTGCAGTCACAAAATAGTGTGTAAGTAAGAGTCAGGGAAGGTCCCTGCAGTCACAAAATAGTGTGTAAGTAAGAGTCAAGGGAGGTCCCTGCAGTCACAAAGTAGTGTGTAAGTAAGAGTCAGGGGAGGTCCCTGCAGTCACAAAATAGTGTGTAAGTACGAGTCAGGGAAGGTCCCTACAGTCAAAAAATAATGTGTGTAAGTAAAAGTCAGTAAGTAAGAATCAGGAGACGTCCCTGCAGTCACAAAGTAGTGTAAGTAAGAGTCAGAGAAGGTCCCTGCAGTCACAAAATAGTGTGTAAGTAAGAGTCAGGGAAGGTCCCTTCATTCACGAAATGGTATGCGTGCAAGTAAGAGGCAGGGGTCACTCCCCGCAATTACGAAAAAGCGTGACAGTAAAAAAAAAAAAAAGGCAGAGGATCGCTCCTCAGGGGATCACTCGATGCATTCACGAAATAGCGTGAGTGTAATATCTCAACTCCAAGCCAAAGCTACAGCGTAAAAAGGGCATGGAAAAATGCTTTTTAACATCTGTCATTTTTGCAATATATTGAGCTACAAATATTCAACTAATTTCTGAGAGTTTGGCATTTTCTACCCTCTTCCTCGGATACAAATTATTTAGAATCTTTCATCAGTTTCCATATACGATTAAACATTTTTAAGTTCAAGATATTTTGTGACAATTAGACCAGACCCTAGTATCACTAAATTTCTAAACTTGTTTACTGGAATAAGATTTTACGTTATCGTGCTTTCGACACTTGAACAATATTGTTACTGTAGTCAGAGGTAGATATGGTGGAGACGAAATTTTTTTAATTTATACAAATGATACTCTTTCATGCTCGAAAATTACGTTAAGAAATAACACAAATCTGAGGAAATCCTCTAATTTTCCTCGGTGATAAAATATGGCTATTTTTTATGGGCGAGTTAAAGATGTATAACTGAATTGTACTCTTTGGTGCATGTTTAATGTTCTTCTAAAAGTTCATAGAAGCCAAATAAGTGAAAAGAAAGCTATTTAAAATAGAAATTTAAGGAAGAGCATTAAAAAGTTCATTGAAGCCGGGGCCTGAATCCAATGTCTTCCAGACTACAAATTTAAAATAACAGCGTTATACTAATTGTTATATCCTCTCTACGGGGTGGCGTTGGTTCACTTGTTTAAACATCCCACTCGTAATCAAAGGCTAGCGGATCGAAGACTCCCAAGTCAACCAAGGTTGTCTGCGTCTGTGTGTCCTTGGGAAATGCACTCAGCTCCATTTCATCTACATAATATGGTCAAAAATGTGTTCAAGATCACACCGAGGCAGCACACCCGGGCTGATCTGGCTGTGTATCAAATCCGCTACCCCTGAATTACGAGTTCGACGCTCTACCAACTAAGCTACCGCAGGGGATGCGGTAGCTTAGTTGGTAGAGCCTCGAACTCATAATTCAGGGAGTACCAACAGGAACATCAAACAGGTTTTGGGTTTGTGGAATTCAACGCCATTTTTCAGCACATGATATGCTACACAAGGCGAGATAAGAACCCGAGATGACACCGGGAAGAACTACTGACCCAAGGGATGCGAGAGGTCAAACGTGTGCTAGCAGAATATTGTGTGTTACATGGTGGTGGTAATAAGCGGAAAGATGAGATAGGAGCAAGCAACCAACAGTAAATTGTAGATTACCTGATAGTGGTTATAAGTAGAGGTCCAACAATGGTTACATATATAAAGTATTTTCTTGACTATATCTTGTGTGCAAAAGCGAACAGAGGTGATTCCAATTTGCCGTCCACCAGATTAGAATTTTTACGCTATTCGTTTTATTAATGACTCAAAGCGACCAGCATACATCCAAATTAGACGGCGCATTATGCATATCTGACTGTATCCTCAACTCGGTGCCAGGTATATAGTTATCTACAGCACATATGACTATAAAGCAAACAGAATGAAGCCACTCAAGTTAAAGGAAGTAGATGCCAAAATAAACAGGATTCTATGTGGGGCTAGGTTACATCACAGGCATAATTTGAACTCTATAAACATCGGATTTGGAAGTCTACAATCCAAGCATCACTTGGGCGTGTTATTTATATTTGAAACCACATTTCCTACAAATCAACATGAACTGGCGAGATTTTCGTAAATGGGATTCAGACTTAGTCTTGCTTTCCTACAAATCAACATGAACTGGCGAGATTTTCGTAAATGGGATTCAGACTTAGTCTTGCTTTCCTACAGATACGGGCCATTCCCTTTTATTTTTGCTACAGCGGATGGAAGATGAGAAAAGGTTCTCATGAAATTGAGTTTCTTCATGATGGAAAACTTTGGCAATAAGAAAGTTTTTTTCTTATCGTGTGTTGCACGACGATAATTACATCACTATCGGCTTGTACTTCCGTTTGACCATCCAAAATTTGCGTTATCAAACTCAAATCACCAGCCGGAATATAAGTAAAATTACGCAATATTTCCCATTTACACGCAGTATCGTGATATATGAAAGTTGGAACTGCCTGCGTACTGCCTGTTTTTATAAAAGTAGTACCAAATTTTCGTGACCCGCGTTATTTATTTATTCCGCTAGAAGTTAAGCAGTAATGAAGATCGTAAAAGCTATGGCTGGTCCTAAAACCTATGGAACATAGCTCTTTAAATTTTGCTGCAGACAAGCTTGATGATCTTATAGTAATCTTCTCAAAAACATCTTATTTGCTAATGGCAGTTCCTAATCAAACTGTAAAACTTTGTACAGCCATCGGTCCTGAAAACAAAATTTCAACCAAATATTACAACTGTAGGTAACGGCAACGACACCTAACAATGAATACCCACCCTCAGAAAGGAAATATGTACTTCGAACAGGTTCATCCAAGTCGGCGTTATGCTGCGGACAGTTTATCCACTCACCATGTCTTTGGAGTTGAAAAACTACTAACTAATAAGCAATGAAAAGTTATCGAGGATGTCCGGCATAACGATACAGTGTGGTGATATACGAGTGAGATTAATGTATAAAAGAAATAATTACTCTTCTTCATTCGATTACACCCTTGTGATGAGGTGTAAGCCTTGCGACAGAGCAGTTATGACTTAATGTTCAAAATTGATAATGACGTAAACTTCCATTTCCGTGTTTATAGTCTTGTTACTTACCCTGTGAAATTCGAGCTGGATACGTTCCACACGCTATAAAAATTCGTATTAAACGATAGCGTCAGCACTTACAGATTCTAAGAATAAATTTCGAAAGTATTATGGTGTATATACACCCGTTATAATAAAACTCAGACTTTTAAAAATTTTGTTCAGGTAAAATAAGTAATTAACTCAGTCAGTATAAAATAGGGGCAATCCTGGATTCTTCTTGTTTAAGGCAAAATTGTGGTTGCATATACACGGTACTTCAAAATATTGATGTACGCTCAGCATGAGCTTATGCCGCTGATTGTTCTCACGAACTATTGGAAAAGTAGTTTAATCCTCCGAGGATAGCTTCTACAAATTATTACTTAACGAATTAATTATATACCTGATTTCAGTTAGGCAGGTCACATTTGTTACTTAACCAATAGCTAATAAATATAACTATTGCTGCGGTGGGTGGGGGTTTAAAGCCGATAAATGATTATTTATCATTAATGATAGTATAATATCTGATTTAGTAGCTAGAAGTGACATCGAATTCAAGAATTCAACAGGGAAATACGAAATGTAGCAATAATAATAATAATAATAATAATAATAACTCACATAGGTCCAATTTGGGAGTCACTACAGCGGTCTGCCACGTCATAGTTGACCCTTTGTGCATGTAGTTCCAGGTAGTAGGTCTGCCCAGCCGTCAGTCCTATTAAGTTGACTGAGATATCTACCGTGCCACCGATAATTACTTGGGAGAGAGTGACAGTGCCCTTGATCCCGGTCATATGAAAATTGGCAGTAAGTTCAACACCGACAGCTGAAATAAAATACGCAAAATTTAACATTGCTGATTAAGTATCATTTTCTGTGCAAAGTAACTTTTTAACACTGGTATTTATTCCATGTACCTATTCTGGATCATGAGGCAATAACACCTCAACTACAGTCACCAATAATAATAATAATAATAATAATAATAATAAAACCTATGTCTCACCAATGATTCGGAAGCGAGACAATAAATCCTTTTTCGTATCTCATACAGATCGCCGTTGAATGAAAATCAACGAACCCTCATGTGTTCCTTGCATCACCACCTCTCATATTTAAAATCTGATACGCAGAGCCGCAGAGAAGGTGAACAGACCACTTGCTTGAATTGTCATTTCTCTGAAAAATAAAGCTTCCTACAAAAATGAAATCTCAAGGTCGATAACGCTAGACCAAAACCTCTAACTGACCATGAGATTTCTCTAATTGGGTTAGCTTATCTCGTTACTTCATTTCCGACTGTTTTTATTTTTTCATGGCGTGTTTCGTTTACTCGCCGGGTCACTCAATTTTGGTCGTTCACCTTCTCTGCTGCTGTAGTTAAATCATTGTTATATCAATAATGATTGGAGAACCACACTCAGCTAGATTAGCTCGAGAGCGACTAGAGGCAATTAAAAATTATTTACCTGTCCGTGATTCTGTCAAGCAACAACTACAAGCGCGTCAGGAGTCTCAGGTTGAATTTGCAGAAGGTGCAGAACAATTATTTAAAACCTGTTACAGAAACTATTAAAGGTCTTCTTCCTGCGTTAGAGAAGACCGCTGAAGCAACTGGAAAAATAGCAGAAAGAACTAAGAAAACAAAGAAGATTCTACGAGAACTTCCAGCTGAAATAGCTGCTGCTCAACCAATGCAAGAAATACTTGAAGGTATTGACCAAGCTTGTGCTGAAATAGGTGATATAAAAGATCGCATACCAGTACCAGAGGAAAAACCAAAAGGAATTAAAACTGCGATGATCGATAAATTTACTGAATATGCTATTATTGAAATCAGGAATATTAAAAACATGAAACAATTAGCTGCGGGTGCCGTGAAAAGTTTTAACAATAAAAAACTATTTCTAAAGCCTGAGTATCATGGTCGTTCTATAAACAGTAAAAATTGGTATAAATGGATATATCGCATATATTTTAAAGTTGATCAGGTCCAAAATGATGATCCAATATATATTGATTATAAAAAAAAGATAAATGACTATATTGCACAACAACAACAATTATCACCACCACCACAACAACAATCATCAATACCACAACAACAATCAACAATACCACAACAATTACAACGACGACAACAACAACAACAAAAACCACAATCTCCAAAATCACAAACATCATGGGAGGGATCACTGCGTACATATCCAGAATCACCAAAAAAAGTAAAAAAACAACAGCAGAAACCAAGTGAAGAGGAAGAAGAAGAATTTCAAGACGCTCCCGGCGCAACTGGAAGTGGTCTTATTAATCAAGGAAGTGGCCTTATTACTTGTCCCAATAAAGTCCTTGCCGATGTTGAACGACTAGAAATCCTCATTGGAGGAAAACGAGCTGGTAATAATTCCCCAGAAATAATTAATGAAGCAGCTGATATTTGTAAACGATTATTTCCAGGTGGTATCATGGATATTAATGTGTATCGGTCCCTCATTAATGAAATCGCCGATGACTACCACAGTGATTGAGTATGTAATTAGATACAATGACTATAATAAGATGATCATACATAATACTCAACGTGGACCGACCATGGTCAGGGTAATAAATTCATGATTACCAGTATACAAAACAACCTACGGAGATGGACTAGGTGATGTTGTTCAAGGTCTATTTAGAAGGATAGCCCCAAAAGCAATACCGATTGCAAAGCAACTGGAAATGAAAGCTATTGATGTTGTTCGTGAAAAAGGTGTTGGTGCTGTTGGTGATGTTGCTAGTAAAGCATTTTCAGCAATCAAGGATAGACTAGCACGATTAATACGACGAAAACCTCAGCCAGTAAAATTACCCAGCACTGAAGTGATGCCCGCAAATGTTAGTAAAATAATAAATCAAGCTGCGAATATCAAAAACTAGCAGAGTTGGCTGATGTACCACTATCAGAAAAAGAAAAAAATATAACCGCTAGTCTAATAGCTGGAAGTGGTCTTCGTGTTAGACGATAATAAATATAATAAAGATGTTTAAACGTATATCTGATCCCGCATTTGACATGGATGCGCCAGTTCTTAAGGATGAATCTGTGCGCGATTATCAATATTATTCTTATGACGCACGACAGCCAAATCAGCGTGGGCGAATTGAACTGCAGGTTCAGGACACAAGCAGATATTTCTTACCCGCTGAAGCATTTATTGAAGTAGAAGGTGAAATTTTAAAAACAGATAATACTGAATACAACGTTGATGTTAGAGTTGGTTTTGTTAATAATGGCACCATGGCGTTGTTTGATAGCGCTACGTACATGATTCACGGAAAAAATATTGAATCAATTCAGAAAGACGTCGACGTTGCAACGACGATACTTGGCCTTGCAAGATACAGCGACGATTATTCAAGATCAGCTGGTCCGTCAATGATGTTTGTAAAGTATACTTCTGACCACCCTGACAACAGACAGTACAATATAAGACGACTAAGAAACTTCGCCGACACCGCTGACGCTGATGTGTGGCCGGTGGTTCATGGTGCTAATCCAGAATTCAACTTAGGATTTGCAGCACGTCAATCAATGCTGCAGGGTGGAAGCCGAAGATTTTCACGTGCAATTCCACTGACACATATCTTTGGATTTTGTAGAAATGTTAGAAAGGTTATTTTTGGAGCTAAGCATACAGTTGTACTTGTAAGAAAGGCTACAGATGATGATGCAATATGGCGACCTATTGGTGATGCTGGTAAAATAATTCTGACAAAACTGTCATTGTGGATGCCAGTAATGACTCCAACAATATCTGAAGAAGAACGTTTACTATCTTTTATGAGTCAAGGTGGTAAATCAATGTTATCATGGTTGACAATGACTACAGATAGTGTTCAAAGTACAATTAATGGTTTATTCACATGGCAAATAGCTTCTCAGCAAGGTGTCTCTGCACCGCGACATATATTTATTGCATTACAAGATGCTGCACGAGTAAACTCACAAACACAAAATATAATGATATCTGACAAACTTGGTGTTTCTGAGGTTTCACTGAGAATAAATGGACATCAAGAACCAGCTGAGGATATATTATTAAATTTTGATCAAAATCATGTAGCACGTGCATATCATCGATTAATGACATTCATGGGGCGTGATCAGAATATTGATTCTGGTTTACAAATATCACAGCTAGAGTTTACAACCTTATATCCAATTTATTATTTTTCACTCGAACATTTAGATTTAACTAGACGATCTGTTGTAGATACACATTTTCGAGCTCGTGTGACAATAGGACCTATTGCTAATTATAGGGCAATCGCCGTTATACTCAGCGATAAAACAATGCTACTTGAAGGTGTTGGTGGTCGCATGAGAGTCGTTGATGCTCCAGTAGAAAATATGTAAATGTTAATTTAGAGGTCAGAAATATATAATAAATGTCATATCATCATGTTAGTGTCAGTCTGACTCCTAGTCAGATTAAAAGATTTCAGTCAGCATCAGCGAATCGATGTGGAACAAAAATATCATTAAAACAAGAACAAATCGCAGGTGGCCAAAATAAATTATCTCTGACAAAACACCAGTTCAAGGATTTCAATGAAGCTAAGCAATCAAAGAAAGGTATACGAGTAAATCTTTCTGCGAGTGCTATCAGCGACATCGTTAAGACTGGTGGGATATTTCCACTTCTTGCAGCTATCCCAGCGTTAATAGCTGCTGCCGCTCCAGCTGTTGCAAAAGCTGCTGCGTTAGGTGCAGTTGGGACAGCTGCTGGAATGGCGCTGAAGAAAGCAACTGGACAAGGATTAAAAAAAGGGAAACGAAGAGGTCACGGTCTGAGACTTCCAGGGTCTCGATACGGAAAAGGATTAAGACTTCCAGGGACTCACTGATTTTCCCGATGTCTAATTTTGATTTACTCGATGCTGCTAAACAACTAAATACAAAGAATTTCAGAAATGTTTTTATGCGTGATCAATTACCGAAAAATCCAAATCTGATTGAAACAGATATTATTAATCTCGATAAAAGCTCTGGTCGTGGCACTCATTGGGTTGCATATGCAATTGATCCACGTGGAATTATTTATTTCGATTCGTATGGGTTGGCGCCACCAAAAGAATTTTTAAAATATATCGACAGACTTCAGAGTATTCCACTCTGGTATTCAACGCTACCAACACAAACATTAACCGACCCGCCGATATGTGGCCGTGAAGCACTAGCAGTACTTGATGCTGTATCAAGATCAACGAAACCACCTCATAAGGCTGTACACGAATATACAAGTTTTGTTTTAAATAATCGCTAATCATATAATGGTAGATATTTACGGAAGATCAACTAAAACTAAAACCCAACAAGCACCATCCGAAGACTTACTCGAGCGAGTAACAAAGCAGATCAATGATGAGTTATCTGACATGCTCAATCTTGCCAACGTTGATCCAAACGAACTTGCTGTATTTCAAAACCGTGAAGGAAAATTGAAGACGAGTAATATTTCAATCAACGATATTATTATTCGTAATCGATCATCGCGAGAAGGTCTCGTTGCTGTATATGACAAAGAGGGCAAACTTGTTCCTAGTGTTGTTAGTCCGTCGTCGATCAGAGATAACATAAGTGAACGAGTGTTAAAAGCCGGTGATGTAATGAACGGCATCATTAACATGAATAACAATAAAATTATTAACGTAGGAGAACCGACGGATAATCTCGACGCGGTAATAAAAAAATACGTCGTCGATAAGGAAATTCCGGTGAAAACTTCGTTGTCGACGATCAATAATGAAATGACCACATTTAGAACTGAATTTGTTAATCATGTACAACTGTTTATGAATTTTCGCAGAAACGTGAACAGAATTACTAATGAATTTTTTGGAAGCCCACCAACCGTTGATATTAAACTCGCAGACGTTAACATGAAACTCAACGATATTGTCAGTGGAATTCCTAATATCGTTCAAAAAACTAATCTCGTTAAAATTCCACACGGACAAATTAACAATACAGTATGCACGGTAGCATCATGATCGGCTACTGGACACCACAAAATAATCAAATTAGACATACAGCAGAAGTAACTGGCGTGTACAGGCTGTCCGTATTCAGTAAAGAAAAATTTAGGATATTTACTATATTTCCATGGCGTCATTCAATCGATGTTTTTTCTGGAATTGTGTCTGTAGTGTTAAATAAAGATGCCGAAGAAGAATTTATGCTAGAATCATCTGATAAAAAATTAGCTTCGGCGTCTTACTGGTGGTACATAGAATTTGTAGCTGAAACACCTCAATTAATTACTCAGTAAATTATAATGATAGACGTTCAGCGATACAGATACGATCAAGTAATAACATGGCAAAATAAACTAAAAACCATCATCGATGATTATACAGCAAAAATAAAGAAATATCGTAGACGTGCGGTTGTCGTTGATATCATCGTTTACTCGGTTTCCGCGATTGTTGCTGGAACCGGTGTAGTATTATCAACGTTGACGATGACAGCGCCGATCGTTGTAACAATCATTGTTTCATCGTCAACCACTATCGCTGGAATATTTAATATTATCACGAAAAAGATAAATACGTGTACAAATGAAAAATTGAACGAGTACAAGATGAAATTACACACAGTAACTGTAGCATATTCCAAATTATCGTCGATGATTTCTTCGTCGCTCAATGATGGAGTAATATCAGATGGAAAATTCAGTGCTATAATAAAGATCTACAATGAAGTATTTATCACGGGTGATTCGATCACGGAAATAAATAATTTAGAGCAACAATAAAATAATAATGACAACGGTTGATTAGCGATCGCAGGAATTATTACAACAGATCGTCACTAATACAGCTCCGGTAAAAACCACAATGATATCAGCGAGTTCAACTAATCCTGAATTCAGTATTAATTTTCCGACCGCAATACCAGCATCTGAGATAGCATTAGCGCAATTACGAGTTTATTATAGTTGGTCAAATATTAGGTCAAAATCATTCGGTGGACTACAGCCAAATAATTCATTAGTATTTGCAAATAAAAATAAACCCGATTAAACTCCTGACTGGCAAGTAGTTAGTATTCCAACGGGCAGTTATCAAATAGAACAGATCAATGAAGAATTCCAGCGCAGAATTAAATCCATCACAGCAAAAGAATCAAAGATTGCCATTACTGTTCACGAGCCAACGCTGTCATCGGCCATTGAAATAAATTCTTCAGATTATGCTGTGGACATTTATCAGTCCTCGATCAAGTCAGTGTTAGGATGGCCAGATATTCCACCAGTTTATCAAGGACCTCCAGAACCACACCGAGATGAATTTTTTACAACAGGAAAAAAAAAAATACATAAAAAAACCGAACGTTTATCTCAACGGAATTCCTGGTGTCAATTTTAGACTAGATTGGCTGGACAGAAGAGATTATACTGATACTGATATTGATGGAACATTGATTCCTCGTTATAGTAATTCTATAACCGACGTCATATGTGATCCAGCAACAAGACTGCCTATACACGATCCTAAATCTACTGAAATTCCCTATGAAGACCCAATCGATGGATGGGTTGCTTTAATCGAATTTGAACACAATGATAAAATCAATGATTTAAAAAATTTATTTTTATCGTTATCACAAGTCTACGACGAAGATACAACAAAAAAAATATCACTGAAACAATACAACATCTGAATAAACTCAGATCAGATATGTACATCATTAATCTAGCTTTTATCTTAAGAATGCTTGAACAAGATAAATTACTTCCAGGAGCACGTCTCATGAAAACTTTTCTTGACTATTATGGAACAACTAAAGAAAAAATCTCAACATTTACAATACCAAAACTAGATTCAGATAGATTAAAGCGGAGACTCGCTGATGTTATCGATAATTACTTTCCCAGAATCCTCGAATCGTGGAGAAAAATTGCTCCACCACCAAGTATTCTCAAGTATAATAATAATCTGTACGGTAAAGGTCACCATGTCTCACCGTACATCGTTAATATCACATCAACGATCGCTATCAATCTAGTGTGCGATGTCATTGATGGTAGTTATCAAGTTGACACTGAAAAATCCAATCAGGCCCAACAAGGATACATTCTGTATTCATTTACACCTCAAGTCCCCCCAGGCGATTTGATTGTATCAGAACCAATCAACGTTGTTTATCTAAAATGTCATAATCCACTCTTATCGCGTATACATTTTAAACTTACTGACCAATCTGGCCACTTGCTCGATCTCAGGTCAGAGTCGTTAAATATAAACTTGTACGTGCGTTCGTAGAACGTCTGAGTAAATATTTATTATAAAATAAAAAAAATAATCTGATTCTGAAAAGATAATATATTATTTTTTTAAACTGATTTTTCATAATCTGATGGGCTTAAATGGTACTCGGATTGACGAAATAGTTATAAATTCTTCAATTTGATGGGTTGAACAGTACTCAGAATCATTAAAATCTGAATAAATAATCAATTCCTGTAATAATATGGTGACTAAGGCAATTGCATATATATATATATATATATATATATATATATATATATATATATATATATATATATATATATATAAAGCGAGATAACTCTGTCAAGCAAAAGTTCTCTCTGTAGAATAAATTAAGCAATTATCTCCCCGTTACTGCGTCGATTCATAAGACCACGGAGATGGTTTCCATTTTCTTTCATCGAACGGTTATTATTTAGCGATTTAATCGTTCTCTGTAAGCAATTAGCTGTCACTGGAGCAACAATTTGTAACAGAGAAGGATATTTATGCACCTTTTGACTCTGATGACTTTAAATCATGTTGGCTTATACAAGTGCGTAATTACAAATTCAAGTTATTTTTAGCTGTTTACCTGTATGTTGTATACATATATTTTAACCTAGCAAACGAGAACTTGTACAGAAAATGTAATATTTT